>CABFOV010001413.1:93822-118764 GCA_902141375.1 Timema poppense
ACAAAATCCATTATAGCTAGGCCTGTCAGTATTTCCAGGGACTCACAGCAAAACACCTGATTAAACTAATGTTCAAACCTGCCTGGATATAAAAACTACGTGAGCATAGTTGAAAAAAATTACACTGGAATCGCTTATGTTTCTATAAATATCCTAGGTAAAATATACACAACATCCATCCGAGACTTTAACAGGGACTCTAACCCCAAAACCTTAGTCTATCATACTACAATTTCCCCGGTTGATTTCCAACAGGATAGAAGTAATACAGAATCAGTTTTTGACAAATATCCGGCTGGTCCTTCACCGAGACTCACAACACAAAACATGATTAAATCATGCTAAAACTTGCTTGGATAAATATTCTACCAAAAAAAAAAACCACATTTAAATCGGTTAAATGGTTCCATAGATATATACAAATATTCGGCTGGCACTTCACCGCGGCTCATACCAAACCATGCTATTATAATTATTATTCTAAAAAATGCCTGGATAATAACTCCACAGAATAATCAAAACTACACCACAGAAATTGTGTGGTTCCATAGATATAGACAAATATCCGGCTGGCACTTCACCGGGACTCACACCAATACACCCAATTATAATTACTATAAAAAAATGCCTGGATAAATATACTAAAGAATAATCAAAACTACTCCACAGTAATTGTGTTGTTCCATAAATGTATACAAACATTCGGCTGACCCTTCACCGGGACTCCCACCGAAACACCTGATTATACACAAATAGTGCTAAAACCTGCCTGGATATTGATCCAGTACAAAAGTAACAACCACACCACAATTGTTTAAATGGTTCCTGAGATAAATAAATCCGGCCGTATCTTTAAAAGAAAATCAAACCCTGACTGTATGTATGCGAAATCCTCTCTTAGGAGACATCCTGATGAATAGAAATAAATGCACCGCTATAGGTTGTGAAATTACAGGTATCCTTGGCTATAGACAGATATTCTTAAATATAGTACAGAACTACAATATATTTTTACTTGTATATATATAATTTTTTTTTTCTAAACCTTAAAAAAGCAGAGATAATAGTATTTAGCAACGTGTCTTACTACCCGGTCGGTTTATACGCTAGCAGAGATATTATGTATTTATTATTATTATTTAGCACCACGTCTTATTACCCGTTCGGGTTATACGCTTTAAGTACTAATTACGCTACCGCATTAGGAATTGGGAAGGTTGAATTAGAGGAAGTGAACCCGCGTTTGCGTGGAGGGAGAGTGGAAAACCATTTAGGAAAAAGACCAGTTCACCCGACCGAGATTCGAACCTCGATCTTCCCGTCCTCAGCAGTTGAGCAGCTCAACACGACTAGCGCGTAAGCCAACTACGTCACCGAGGCGGGTGATATTATGTATAGTGGTTTTAAGCTCGTAAAACAAAACAATATATATCCTTGCTTTTCAATTATCATTTAAACCTCCTCACTCTGATATTGTATTATTAGTTGCATATAACATGGCCAGTTTTATTGTTTGGATTTCCAGAAATGATTTAATAAAAAACAGATTTGACAAAAATATTCACAGTTATAATTATACATTAAATTTATTATAAAATGATAATAATCAACGCAAATCTTAATAAATCACACCTTTTCTCAACCAAAGTATTAATTACTAAAGCGTTTTACTAATAGTTATATTATAGCCGCTATGGTAACATTAAATAAAGTATGGAATTGAACTTATGCTCCCACAAAGTTATACACAGTCATAATAACTTTGAAGAAACAAATAAATTCACTTTTATAACTAAAATATGTCCAATGGATGAGATTTTATCAATATTTATTTTTTGTCCACCCGGAAATAATATTAAATATTTTAAATTAAGATTGGGATCCTTAAATTACAGAAGTTTTTTTTTTAAACTGAGCTTCTTACAAATAAAGAAAAATCTTTTAGAGTTAATCTGTTATTTACATTACATGTTTGGAATATAATAATTAATCATTAATAAAAAATTTAATTGGCTATAAAAAGTAATGAATATTCTGGAAAAGGGGAGACTTGCTTTATGTTACCATGTAAAACCAAGCAATGTGGGCAACAGTGCCCAAATAACGTTTGACTTGGTTAAACTTTTAATATCTAAAAAAAAAACCAGCCCGTATGCTAATGAGATCAAACATAATTAATTCACTTAGTATGTAAATATTATTAATTATTGATTTTATCATTATCAAAACAATAAAGTAAAATTAATTTAGTATATCAAACCATTCGGGCATCGCTAAAAGACATAACCCCTACCCCATCACTCCTTCCCAACAATCAAGAAATAATTTAACGACTTAAGGCCTTCTCTAACTTAGGCGTTGGGCGTAGCTAGGCAAACTATTCTGCAGACATGTGTGGAGGTATATTATACCTCGCGGGTTCAGTGAATTATAAGTTGCTACCTTTCAATATCGACATCCTGAGTTTATGCAAAGTCCTATCTTCCTTATATCATCAGTACAGTCTATTGCAAGAATTACATCTTAGTTTATAGGTGGCCAACCTTTTTCTCCGGCGTGCCACTCTACCCCTAACCTTACCCTACCACCACTACCCTGTGAAAATATAATAAAAATGTATTAACCGATTTAACATAACGTAATATATTTTGACTCCTGAGTGAGATAAGGAGAGATTTAGGTAATATATTTTTTCTTTAGATAATATATTAATAATAATAACATAATAATGAAAACAAACCCCTATCTATAAAACACTTCTATTGCTTTTGTCCAGAATATACAACCAAAACATAATTTAAGATTATTTTTAAAAACAACATAAATAGCAAAATGATATTAAATTAACAAACCACGTAATTATATAAGTATGTTTTATTGATGATAATAATAATAATAATAACAGTTAAACAATAAAATACTAGAAGAATTAACATTACTCTTTTTAATAATAAAACATTAAAATAAAAATCATGTAAGGATATTACCGTTCTAGTGAGGTTTGTATATCTCTTTGATATTCATCAGTCAATGTTTGGTTTAATTATTGAAGAAGCAAGACGAAGCGACCTCAAGAGTGTCACTTGAAATATATTTGCGTGCTAATATTGGTACGCGTTCCATGGATTTGTCACCACTGACTTAGGCCAATCGACCACCGAAGTGGGTCCTATCAATACTTGATGTTTAAAAAAATATATTTTCTAGGTATTTGTATGTCCAATAGACATCCCCTTTACGGCCAGTGTAAAATAATGTGTTTTTGCCACATATATATAGCAAACCAACATATAAAACATTTACTCGTCATTTATTAGGCCATCAGTTTTGCGATTTGTTTGCTGCAGCTCTCGATTTTTTGTCTATCCTGGTCCACATTTTTTATATTTTTGTACCTTCTTCTGCCAATATCGTTCGCTATTTGATTTATCTACTCCAGTATTGATCTCCCTCTTGAATTTATTCCTTCCACATCTCCTTCTATAATAATTATTTTTTGTCAACTTATCATGTCTCATTATATGGTAGAATATACCATGTTAGCTCTTCTTTGCTGTATACCTTTCCAAATTTTCCTTTATTCATTAGCTTTACTTTGCACACCTCTACTTGATACCACCTTCATCCATGAAATTTTCAACATTATTCTTTAGTACCACGTTCCAAATGCTTTCATTTGCACCAATGATCCTTGCTTCACATCCATAGAGCGCAACGTTCCAAGCATATGCCTTAAGGAACCTTTACCTGATTTCCACATTTATGCCCACTCTAAACATAACTTTATACTAGTATATTATTTATATCAGTATAATCTATTAAAAATGGGTTTATCATATTTAGTAGTCTATTTCCATACTAGTCTATACTAATATTATGAAGAAGAAAGATTTGATCTTTTGTTTTTTTGTTTGTAATGGATAAACTCAAAAACTACTGGACCGATTTTAAAAATTCTTTCACCAATATAATGATACATTATCAGGGAGTAACATATACTATATTTTATTTTGAAATTTTAATTTATTCCTCATAAAAATGTCGATAGTCACTCATATTTTATGGTAGAGTATATGATGATTATTCAATATGTGTGTTGAAAAATAATATTACAGGGGGGGAGCGAGGGGGGGGAGCGAAGGGGGGTAAATGGTCTAGTATTATATATTTAAGTTTGGTAAATGATCCCTCGAATATCACTTGTGTAGATGACAGAGTTGGTAGTAGTTTGTGTGCACTAAGCAGATTTTACTTTTGGTGGAAGAAATTGTTTATAAACATCAAGCGGGTACGTTTTCTTATTTTATGCTATCAGTGGTATTCACAAAGTGTGCATAGGACTTCTCTGGAACTTTTCATAAGAATTAATGAAAATAATTATTCAGGATTAAATTAATAGTCTACTTTCAGTTTAAAGTAAATCCTAATTGTCTCTCGAAAGTATACTCTGTCTATCTTGAAAGGTAGCAGACCAACCTTGATGGATTACACCAAAGGTGGCCAAACAGTCGATTGCAGACGTTTGTTTGGTCGATTGTCTTGGTGATTGATTAAGAAGTATTGAGAGAAAGAAAATAAAACAGAGTACTTGAAGTATTTTCTTTTCAAATAAAGTTTATAAAATCGAAATATCGAAGCTGTCTTACTAATGAACACTTACATTCCTGCCTTTATTTGTGCCAGAGTATTTATGAACCTTCATTAAACAAACTGTCTGACGATTATGCAGTGATACACATCAACTTCAAAGTCAAGTGTTTAGTGAGAAAATACTTTTTCCAGTAAAATTATATTATGTAGTAGCTCAATGTATTTTAGTGAAAAACTCAGTTCCAGTGTGTGAAAGGATTATAAGTTTTTATATGTAATATAATGTTACTACTGAAACACAAAATGTATTATTTACCAATGAAACAAACAATATTATGGTTCTGTAGATCGCAAGTAATTTTCCTTCTTTGGAGTAGATAACTAGACCCAAAGGTCTAGTCACTCCTTGATTTCCATATTACCCTATATTTTAAGCTACTTCATACTGAAATAATTAATGTAAGCTTGCTATCTTTCAAGGTAAACAAAGGGTGTACATATGACAGCTAGAAAAAGTTACTAGATCTAATGCCACGTATGCGTACGTCAAGTCGTATGATTTGCGACTGCCGCTTTTGATAGGTATCATCAATACCTTTAAAATACCAATAATAATATAGAAAAATGATATCAATGCTGACCACAAAAAAATATTTGGAATTTATAAAAGGCTTTCCAAATTGTTATTCTTAAGAAAATTAAGGTATAGTTTCGGCATACAACCCAGAGTAAAACGGACCAGCCCAGAAAAAGTGTATGGCCTGTATTCAAATGCATTATAAAACTATCACTATACCTTGGATGTATTTTATTAAAGTTTTTCCAAAATAGGTACTATTGCAAGCTTAAAACATAAATCACTTTACTAAACTATTTATCTCACATTAAAACTCGTGAATAAAGTAAACATGGCTGTTGCAGGTCTGGTTTAGCAATCGTCGGGCTCGACTTCGAAAGCAACTGGCCGGAAGTTCAAGCAGTTATGGATCTATGGGAATATCTGTGCCTTACCCATCTGCCTCAAGCTCCTATATGCTGCCACAAGGTCTTCCAGAATCAGCTTTTCCTTCAACTTCGGCTCAAAGTGAGTCCACACTGTATGCAATAAATGATCAAAACTAGATGTTTTGAACAGTTCTAAAAGGGTAAACTGATATTACTTGAGTGCGTATTAGTGACTTTAACCCCCTGTGTTTTAATTAAATTCGACAAATATAGTTCAGTTCTAATGGTGGTCCGCGGGCCAGCTTTATAGAATGTGGAAAAATAAGCAAGCTAATTTGTTCCATTAAGTGTTATATTATGTTCTATATCAATAAAAATGTGCTTCCGTAAAAATAATATTTTTAATACACACCCCACAAGGTATTAATTTTCCACTAAGCCGGTCCCTGTGTGGCAATGAAAAATATATCGGTCCGCCGCATGATAACGTTTGAGTAGCACTGATTTAGTTAATAACCGAAACAACTAATGGAAATAAAGTTGTTTAAAATTTGTGTTTTATAAATTAAATTTGAAAAATGATAAAAAAAAAAGTTCAACAAACTTATTAGTTCTGTCCTTATAGTTCTTGATAGTAGGCCTATTTTATTTTATTTTTTAATAAAAACGAACTATTTATCCAGGGATATTTTCGCTTATGTCCAAATGGCTTAGAAATTATTTAGCTATCATCATATTTGTAGGTACCTTCGATCATGTCTCTATATTATTATGGGTATGTGACTAACTTACTGTGATAGGTCAGCTTTTCAACTACTTATACACCCATATTAAAGATCTATTTATTGCTCATATATGTTTATGAGGTATAGATTGTTTAAATATTTTGCGGAAAGGCTATTTAATTAATTCAAATGAAATATTGATTTAAATACAGTTGAAAGCTGACATTTGAATACGGAAATCAAACCTGGGACATTGAGCTTAGGGTTTTATTACTGTGTTCAGGTGCCACTTTAAAAATATATACCAAATTAAAAGGCCATAATCCAAACTAAATTAATATATCAATTTTTTGTCAAATAAAAGATTATATAATTCAACTGGATGAGGCCTTTTATGTCTTGATCAATATGTTAGCATTATCCTTTTAGAAATTATTATTTCAATTCTATAGCGAAAAGGGTTTTATAAGTCTCTAAAAAACTTCTAAATTACATTTATGCTTACATCAAGAATTTGTTTTGTAAAAACAGTTTTTCCAATTTTGCAGGGTGAAAATATTCTTATAATATTATATCATTGGTTCCAAAAGGTACTATCCACTGGCTCCAAAAGTCCCAACACTTAATCGGAAAAAAAATCAAGATTAGATTTTCCTATAGCAAGTTGAAGGTTGATTTTACAAACAAAATAAAAATTTTAAAATTTGACATTCTTTACAACACTACAAGCATTCCAGACAATAGTAATTGCGCTAGATATATATTTTTAGCACCACGTCTTACTACCCGTTCGGTTTTTATGCCTACGTACTAATTATGCTAATGTGTTAGGGATAATGAAGGTTTAATTTATAGGAAGTTTACTCGCATTTGCGTAGAGGGAGCGTGGAAAACCATTTAAGGGTACAAACCTCAGTATACCCGACCGGGATTGAACGCCTAACCCCCGTATTTGGCAGACTAGTATATTGCGATATTAGCGCCTTACACCACGCGTCCACCGAAACGGGTTACAAGATAATTGATTATCTGGCTATTTTAAGAGGTGTTAAGAAGATTTTCACTATGAAATAATAATTGAAATAATTTTTTAAGATAGATTAAGACTATTTTCATATCTCTCAAGGATAAAATATAGTTTGAAAGAGAAGACATGTCAAAGAATAAAATGTATGTTTAAGTATAAGTAGGGGTACTATGTTTACAGCATCTGTCTGAATGGAAACGGTACTCGAGTCTCCTTGAGCGTGAGAAATGTGGAACTTATAATTAAGAGGGCTGATCTGAAATACTAACATTGAACTAGATCGCAACTGAAGAGCTGAAGGTGGAGGGGGCACCAAACTTACAGATTCTGCAAATATATTTATGTTAAAAATTGCAGTTTCAATTATTTAGTTAGCCAAGTTATGTACACCCTAATGTAACTGTGTAAACGATACAATAGTATATTTACTATCGAACATAAGAATTATTAATTACTCATGGTAGATCAAATACAGTAAAGATTGTTTATTTAGGCTTTGCATTCTGGTATTAATTTATTTTCAAATAAGAAAATAATAATAAATATGAAATTTTTATCTTGTTCACATACTTTAATCTAAAGCTCAATATGCCAATTAAGTAACTTACTTAAAATATTATTATTGGTTCAAAATCAATGTTGTAAGTCAAGTATGGGCCCCATTTTAATTATATTTGCTAAATTTTTATTGTGCCTGATTTTAGCCCAAAAGGCCAAGGTTTGGTCTCAGCCGGTTTCACGTAGTGTGGTTTTATATTTAGTAGTTTACTAGCCTCATTCTTAGGGCCGGTCTTATGACTACCTGGTAAATATTGCTATTGGGAGGTTAAAGTTATCTACCAGATAAAAGTGATCAACCACTTTAATGTTATACGCGTCTTATGAACTGAATTTATCTGCCATATAGCTATCTGTAAGATAAATATAATTTGTGCAGAGCACGCAAGGTTGGTATTGTTTTTACTGGTGCGCGCATGCGTATAAGCCCTGATGATAGCGCTAAAACCTAGCGAGTGGTGAGAACGCTCAACAATTGTTAAATAATGGCGGCTAAACGAGTGTGAGGAAACAGATGGCGTCACGTGGGCGCAGAAGCTTAGTTGTATTGCAGATACTAATGTCCGTGTCTGCCAAAATGTTGGCAATAGTTGGGTACAACGTTTACAAAATTTCATTTATTGTACTCACATTCAAATAATTTGTTCTTGTATAACTATAAGACTACAAATAGCTTGTCAGTTTTGTAAAAGTGTTAATTAAATGGTCTAACTTTATATATAGCTAGAACCTGGGCCTGTGCTTACTTAATACGCGAACCAAGATATTTTTTTCTACAACGCTCAGCATTTGTTAAATAATGGCGGCTAAACGAGTGCGAATAAAAAGATGGTGTCACGCGGGCACAGAAGCTAAGATGTCTTGCAAGTATTAATTTCGGTGTCTGCCAAAATATGGTCAATAGTTGGGTACAACGTTTACAAAATTTAATTTATTGTACTCACATTTTGATAATTTGTTCTTGTATAAATATAACTTTACAAATAGCTTTTCAGTTTATATAAAAGTGAATTAAATGTTCTAACTATATATAGTTAGAGCCCAGGCCTGTGCTTACTAAACACGTGAACCAATATTTTTAACCTAAAAACAGATTCTGATTTGCAAAACCACATTAAAAACAACGCGTCACTATAGCAACAACCATTTTAACTTCCAGATAAAAGTTATCAGGTACTTAAACCTCCTGATAAAAATGTGATGGATAAATACATTCTATCTGGCAGATAAATGCTATCTGGCAGTCATAAGACGCACTTTTAACTTATTCACCAGATATAAATATTTATCTACCAGATAATTATTTATCCGGGAGTCATAAGACCAGTCCTTAGTATCGTGAATGTTTATAGAGTTACAATTATTTATTTACACGTACAAGTAAGTATTATACTTAAATTATTTATTACAGTTACTCAGATTATATCAAGCTGTTAATTATTATGGGTTCTCCATGTCAGTAATATTATTATTATTATTATTAGCACCCGTTCGGTTTGTACGCACTTACGCTAATGTGCAATGGTAGGGTGATTGTGAGATGAAATGGAGGACTTACAGTTAAACGTGGGATCCGAACCACGGTGGAGGCTTGGCATTCCACACATTCACTAGTTGTGATTAATACACGTCTTTTCAGAGGTGAAGGAAGGGTTTGGAAATCAGATAAATCTGTGCCGGGACCGAGGATTGAGCCCCGGATCCCCAACACAGAAGTCTGACGCCTTACTCCTAGATCGCCAGGTCACCTCAGTATTTATATTCATAAAAGTATCCCATTTAAAGTTTTTAACAAAATACCAATCATAAAATCACAGAAGCATAGGGTGCCAGTAAATTATATCCAACCTAATGATGGGAATCATCCTCAATATAAAATGTATTGTTGCGATAGCTGAAAAAATATTAGAATAATTGAAAACGTTTGTATATTACAGTTCAAATTAAATATTTAAGCACATTTAGCTATTTTTTGACTTAGCATAAATGAACTTGCTACTTTTGTACATAAGATAAATAAATTATTTAAGGTACATGTGGTTTATAGAATATACCACCAGTTGGTTTTACTAATACGATAATTTTTTAATGATAAACTATCATAATTCCCTTGTGGATCTGAAACTAATACCATAAATATTCAAGAAATCACGATATTATATGGATGGAGATCAGTTAGTAAAATAATACTTAATGTTCTAAGATTAGCCATTTCTAATATTTATCCTTTAGTGAGCATTTGTTGTTGCTTTCCGTTTGAGATACTTAAAAGTTCACTTTTTGAACCGATTGATTATATCATAACACGATTTATAAACTAATTTTAATCTATAACAGACAAAACGCCCATGCACGCCCGTCAATGCATCACTGTGAAAGGGTAAAACCACATTTCACCACTGGTACATTTTTCGGCCACGGCGGAAATCAAACCCGCGACCCTTAGCCCAGAAGGTAGACACGCTATCAATTGAGCTATGGTGACCGACAATCATTAGTTCAAATCTTAAGTGTATCAATTCTTTATCAAAACATTGTTGTATAATTCCTAAATATTAAATTGCTGGTTTACTGAAAAGTTTGTTACTTGTTTAAAAAAAACTGCACGGTATATCGCATAGACTTTCTCGCTCCTTTGCCTTAAAATGTAGATCTGTGCTAAAAAATAACTTAGTAAGATATGTGAAACGAAATAATATACATCATTGCAGAAACATTCAACCAAAGAGCAAACTCTAAATAGTAAACACTGTTAGAGAAAAATATTGAGAAAAAGTAACTCTCTATTAATCAAAGTGTATACCAATCAACTCCCCGTTTCAAAGATCTCAGCTTAGAAAAAAATTCCAATAGCTCAGAAACTATTGGTTTTATAAAACTATATTTCAAATAAACGTTTTTTATATTTAATAGTATGACAACTTTGCGATTGTAAATTATTTCTTATCAGCTTATGCAAAGAACCCTAAAAATAATTTTCTAGCGAAAGTGAGATGCGCCATTTTATCTTTAGCGCTAAACAGTGCCTAGTTACGAATGTTAATCAAAATAGTAAGAGCAGATTTCAATTTTTTTTAATGTTTTTTTCTTTTAGTCCTTAACTAAACTACACTTAAATTTATGTTTGGAGATTTAATTTAAAAAAAACATTATTGGGGAGAGGTGGGGGCAAGAGAAAGGCACACACAGTGTATTCAGTTTTTTATTTAGGACTTAAGTGTTAAATTTGTTACCTAGATCTGAATGGGTACATGCCATTCATAAACCATTTTCGTGCACTGTCATTTTTTTTTTAAATTTGTTATTGTATTGAAATGTCAAACAGTGCCAGAACATCACTCCAATAGTCTGTATTCTTCTCATCATCACGCTGCAAATACGGTGCCAAATCATAACAGCCCATCAGTATCATTGTGCGGGGCGGACTCCAGAAATTTAACCACTGCAACTCCTAGCTACTCTGTTATTGGCAGTACGATAACAGCTTCATCCTACCCAGCCACCTCACTTCTTTCTACACAGGTACGTATCTAGCATGATATAGCTCTCCTCTCATAAACATAATTGAAGTAATGTATTTTATTTAAAATTAAAACAAAAAATTTAATTTGACTTTTTGTTTTTATAAAATAGCAGGTATCTTTATGAAATAAAATAACTTTCAAAATTTAAATCAAGTGATAAACCAATCAAATAATCCACCAGATAATGTGATTGTGTGCCTTTGTAACACAATATAAAGAACTGTTGGAGGCAATTTACATGTTTTATTTCATAATAACACCTAAAACAAATAATCACCATAACAAATAACTTAAATCCAAAAAATAGGTTCTCACTTGGATGTATTATTTTCAAAACGCTTCACACTTACCTTGACGTTTTAACAGAATATTGTCATCAAAAATGTGTAAATCCCTAGTCATTGACTTATAATTTTAGACTTCAATGTTTTAGACCAAAACCGGTCTGCCATGATATTTGCTGATGACTAATTGATGGTATGGGGGAGAAGGAAGAGAAAGGACAGGAATAACTACAAGAATGGAATGAGGAAGTGAAGGAGTGTGGAATGAAAGTTAGCATGCCAAAATGTGAAGTGATTGTAATGACAATGAAGAGATTAAGGCTTAATAAATCTATAAAGTTGTATGGAGTAGAGCTGAGAAAAGTACAGAACGTAAAATATCTTGCAAGTATGATTGAGGAAAAAGGTGGAAGTGGAGTGGATTTAATGAGAAGAGGACAGCAGAAAGTGTTGTTCTATAGGTAATAAAAAGACTTGTTATGGAGAAGGAAATTCCCCTTGAAGTGTAAGGAAGTGTTGTACAGGACGTACTTTGTACTCATTGTCACATATGCAGCAGAAACATGGACATTAAATATAAGATAGTCTAAGAAATGAACCGTTGCTCTAGTTAACACCAGAGACAGTGATTGCTAACAAGGTAAATAAACATGATAGGAAACACTTTAAAGGATAGCTATGAGCGCCTTTTAACAAATCAGT
The DNA here is from genome assembly GCA_902141375.1 of Timema poppense. NCBI lineage: Eukaryota > Metazoa > Arthropoda > Insecta > Phasmatodea > Timematidae > Timema > Timema poppense. The sequence continues at coordinate 106,178 of CABFOV010001413.1, forward strand.
TTAATGTAACAAAAGGCAGAGATAGGTACATAGAACATCTTCAGAACATAAATCAATATACACTGAAACAGTCCTTAGACTTGTCCATGTTAATTAGCTACACAGATTGTTAATTAGCTACACAGATAGTTAAAATACAGATACTCTCTAAGTGTGAGTATGGCGTGAAGCACCCACTAATTAGACAGACAGGTTAAAGTTATGCAAGTTACAATCTGTTGGCTGTTGGCTCCAGACATAGATGGATCGGCCGAAAATATACATCAATTAATAGTACAGGGTAAGTTCTAATTAAGTGTTCTCGGCCTTACTTTGTCATGATCTGGCGCACGACCAATTGGTCTATGCCAGAAGCGTTAAATGTATGACCTGAGTGGTAAACAACAAGGAGGGAGGTACCCGGTTCCCACAAGGAAGAAATTCATCTAAGCGAGAGAAATGTGAGTCACGCCAGAAGGGCAGAAATGACCCACAAGTTGATCACCGAAACTGGTGAACAACACAAGTTAAATATAGTATATAACACGAGCCATGCCAGACGGGCAGAAATGACTCACAATTTGAGCACGTAAGTGAACTAAGTCATAGAAAGCTAACCAAAGAACAATAAACATTAATAATGAGAGGAGCTAATCCTCTTAACAATTTATACAAAAAACCTAAGACTCGAGCCCGGTAAAAGATCCGCCTACTTTCCACGGACTTGAACGATTAATCAAACTTCATATTACTTTCGGTGGTCCGGTAGGTCCTTCGGCGTGAACATCGTGATCACAGGTTGCGTGAAGTTGAGTTTAAGAGAGAACTTGGAGAGTGTCGACTATCCTGAAGGTGATGAATAATTGTAATCGTATTTTTACCTAGCGAGCTTTGGAGTTTTATAGTGGTTGAACGCAAAGCATCATGGGAAGGAAAGAAGGGGGGAGCAATCCCATTACATGGTGCGGTCAAGTAAGCCCAAGTAAACAAGGATCCACATCACGAGCAGGCCACGCGCTGCCTTCAGTCGTTGTCTATGCTCGGACCTGTTATGTGCAGTGTTTTGAGAACGGCGAGGGAGATTTATACATTAATAGACTTGAATTTATATCAGGGAATAATATGTGTGTTCTTAACCAATAATTAAAGCAGCAATTTTGAGCAGTACAGGGCTAAATTGGTTAGGCCGTTACAGAAAGTGGAGACCACGGGAATGAGGTTTGTGAGGAGCATGTTAGCTGTCACCAGGAGAAATAAATTTAAGAATCATGTTATAAGGGAAAGAGTAGTGGTACAGGGAGTACATGAGATAGTAGAGGAAGCAAGATTGAAATGGTATGGGCATGTAATGAAGATGTAAAAAGAGAGGATGCCGAATAAAATGTTGGAAATAAATTATGTAGGAAAAAGACCACAAGGGAGGGTAAGAAAGAGATGGGAGGAGAAAATAGCAGAAAGTGTTCAAGTGAGAGGAAAAGAATGGAAGAGTGGGGGAAGAATAGAGGAAGATGGAAGCATTTTATTAAACTGATCTGGCCACAGGCTAGAAACAGTTGTTGTTGTTGATAATGATGATGATGACTGGTCTTCTAGTCTCGTTGATTGTGCATTGACATTTTGTTTAGAAACCCTACTCTATGACATAGAAAAAGCAGGCTGAAATCAAGAATACTAACATGTTAATACAGTATGTAAAACAAATGTACTGTATTCTTAATTAGGTCTACCTGATATTCGCACACTTTTTTGATTACCGGTGAAAATACAATATATTATATAAATAATGTATATATATATATATATATATATGTTTAGAGTAAATATTCGCCTATCCTGATTAATTTGGGAGAGAGCAAATCCGTATTAAGTGATAATCGTGATTATTGAAGCAAAAAAATCCTCCATGGTGTGAGCCGACAAGCAAGCGCAAAAGACAGCCGGCCAAAAATACCAACAAACCTAGAACACAAATACATGTTTTAAATGTGAGATTAGGATAGTGCAGATGAAAAAAAAAATCAATGTAGAGCCTTTATTAAAAACTATTTAAAAAAAATACAAAATATTTATTCATCGATAGAAGACTCAAAGGTGCGCTACTTTTTTTTGGACGTAATAATACGGGTTTGAAGTAAGTCCCGTTTTGTCTGAACAAACCTCTGTTTCTTATATGCCTTCCTAAATACCATGTAGCCTATATTTTAAAGTAGGCCTACACAACTGGGAGCAGGATTTTTTATTTTTCATATTTTGGTAAGGGTTATCCTACATCCGGATTAACTGTAACTAAATTAGCGAGGGATTTAAATGTATATATATATGTGTAAGTATATATATTTATATATACTAGTTGTATATATTTAATTTAGTGGCAAATTAAAAATGTATGTAAGTGGTAGAGTAACATTCTGGGGGTTGGTTCTCACATCTCACTATTCCCACAACGTTCAAGTCAAAAGTTTGTTTAGGTCAGATGCAATTATTAGTTACTTAGGTTCAAGAAGATCGCAAACCTAAGCACACCACTGACTGATTGAACTTAGATCGATAAAAATGCACACAAAAAAGAAACTTAAACGTAAACAGCTCACAGAAATAATTAAACTAAACCTCAATGGCATGTTATTTCAGCGGTATCCTTTTTTTTAGCACTACATCATAATATCTGTTCAGGTATATGCATCTATAATATCTACTAATTAATCTATTGTGTTAGGGATGAGAAAGGTTGAATTTAGGGAAAAAGTATCCACATTCGCGTGGAGGGAGCGTGGAATTTTTTTGGGGGTAAACCACCCGTAGTATACCCGACTGGGAGTTGAACTCCGAACTCCCCGTCATCAGTAGGCCAGTATAACACGAGAGTGACGTCTTAGACCATACGGCCACCGCCACCCTATCCATAAACCTGAGCATTTCTCCTCAAATAATGCACTAATTCAAATCATAATAAAATTTCAACCTCCCCTATTCCAGGGGAAAGTAAAATCCTTCCTACATCCAAGATCACTTACATCAGTCACAGTCACCGATATTCTATTTAAAGGGTATCTAATCTATTATGTACTGTATTGTCTTCCAGCCTCATTCATCGGTACTACATCATTTATTTTCACCCTCATGCCACGAGGATAAGGGTTTGAGACTACAAACTGTAACTCAAACTTATGCTAGGGGTACGGGGTTCAATCCTCGGTCACGGCACAGATTTATCTGATTGCCAAACCCTTCCTTCACCTCTGACAAGACGTGTATTAATCACAACTTGTGAATGTGTGGAATACCAGACCTCCACCGTGGTTCAGATTCCACTTTAAACTGTCGATCCTTCATTTCATCTCACAATCACCATACCATTACACATTAGCGTACCCGAACTGGTAGTAAGACGCGGTGCTAATAATGAATGTAACTCAAACAGATAAAAATCAGCTTAACACTCCCAAACTTGCTATAAGCGCTTCGGCTTTGTTGGTACAAAAATAGGCCAACAGCCTAAAAGCGCTTGCTACATCAATCGTAGCCTGGTTTTGTGGTAAGATTTGCCAGTACTTTGTACCGTTGCCTAGGTGACGCCCGAATATACTAATTGTACATCATTTCCTTATAGACTCTTTCCATGTCTCGATGAGACGAGGTGAAGGTGAAAGTTATAATGAATATGAGGGCGTGAAGCCAGAAGAAATTCTAAACCTAACTTAAGAATAATCAACCAGTGACCGTTGTGATAAATCCCTTTTAGGGGAAAATGCCCAGGTACCAGCCGGGAATCGAACTTGAAACCCCTAGGTTGGTAGCCAATTGTACTCGGGGCCGGTGGACATAGTAAGATGGACAATCGGTAGGCCGACAACACAATCTAGTCCTTATTTAATCACTAATTTATGGGACCGAATATGACGCAAGCGTCAAAAATATTCTCCGATAACAATAAACATTAGGTGAAGAAAGGTTTAAATAACATAATTCCCAACAATCACACGATTGTAATAACAATTCCATACTATAAATACAACAAACAAACATTTCAATCTATAAAACCATTTTACTTTTTACCTGGGAGTGGTGGTGTGGGGAAAACCAAACCCTGTGATTTTAATATTGGTTGTAGTTTTAAATATGACATTCACTTTATATCCTTATCAGTTCTGGTACCTTTTCTCACTATCTTTTATTTTGAGCCAAGGTCACTGTCAGTCATTTACTCTTCAACCTATGATCTATACAAAACTAATTATCTAGGAGTGACGGTCATTAGAGCAACATACGTATGCGTCTAATGTTTATGTAAATGTTTGGAAATAATTATGTGTTTTGTTGAATTATATGGGTAATAAAGAAACAACTTTTATAAGTGATAATTAATGAGTATGTGATAAGGATTTCTGATTTTAAAATGAGTAATTCAGTGGACATCGAGTTTTAAGACTTTATTATTTTATTAAATTCATCCAAAATGTATGAACAAGGACAGTAATACTTAAATATTGTATTAGATTAGGACCGGGAGTAAGAAAAATTTGAGGAAGTGATGGGGTAATTTGAACCTGATTTTGTGGAAGATAGAAATTGTAATATAAATACCGTACCTAACTAAGTGAACTTGACTCTGAGGAAGAATTGACATACGTTTCCCATTATGATATAGCACTCGCTCAAATTTTTTTTTACTAACAAAAATTGCATCACAGACTGCTAAAAAAAGGTGCGACTTCTGTCCCAGGATTAAGAACCAGAAAGCAAAAAAACTTGAGAAAGATGTAGAAAGGTAGTAAGCACTAAAGGTATTCTATAGGTTTCTCTTCAATTATTTCAACAAATGTTTGGCTAGCCATTTTAGGAAAAATACTAATAGAACACTCGTCTTTTTGAACAGACTAACAAGTCTGGGCTACTAAGTACTTTATACTGAAGGACTTCCCCGATTTATTGGAAGGTGTTCCCCTCAGACAAAGACAGAAATTTAAAAGAAAATATTTGAGCCGAGGAGGTTCAGTCACATGCCCTCCTCCCCCAATCCCCTGACTATAATCCTATATCCTTTTTGTGTGGGGATACTTAAGAGTTTAATGTATTCATCTTCAATAAATTATTTATCAGACTTAAAACAGCGGGTTGAAAAATTTTGTAAACGATTCTAAGCCAGGGATTTTTCGAAGAGCACACAACGTCCTGATTCAAAGACGTAAAACTTGTGTGGAAATGGAAGTATTACATGTAGAAAACTTTTTTTTTATAGCAATGAGGTATAAATTTGTTTCATGTAAACCCAAATAACATTTAAATTCCATCCTAATTATTTTACTACTGAAAGATAAAATTACCTATATCTCTGTGTGAATTTGTTTGCTGACCTATGCTTATCTTAGAATTTTTACTCATTTTAATGAGTACTACAAGATCCTAAATTTCTTAACCCTTTACTTTAACACCTGTTTACACCTAGTGGACACACATGAATCTAGTGTTGTGTTTGTCCAGATGTCTAGCATGGGGAGTTCACCGGTTCCCGTACATCACCACCATCATCACCAGCAGCATCCTTTGAGACAGTCACCATCTCCTACCATATCTTCAAGCTATCTGGCCACAGTCATACCCCACCATTTAACCCCCATCATCGGAACTGCCACCTCAAACTCCTCAACACAAGGTACAAACGCATTTGTTGCAGGAGCACCAAACAACCTTTCGTTAAACTAAAGCTCTTTGGTATAAGGCAAGATTGAGCCCTACGTAGGAATTGCAATTTCCCCTAATATATATATATATATATATTTAACATTATTTTGGTATGTTTCTAGGTTGTATTAAGTAGGCTGATGTTTTGTAATGCTATTCACCGCCGCGGTTTGTAAAAATAGAGAAAAAAAACATTCTCTCTGTGTTGATTCACAAGCCCTAAAGCGTAGTTCAATACATGAAATATATTAATAAATTGATCGATATAACGGAATACTAAACATTGATATATGTATATACACTGTATTGATGTTTTTATAAATGTATCGATATATTTATAAATATATTGATATATATGTGTATAAGTATATGTATAAAAAGTTTTTAATTGGCAATAATATCAGATACAATTGTTGCTTTCACCTCAAAATCGTAGAGTTTTTACATTACAAATTTGTAATAACATAAACTACACGTTTTTCTAGCTAACCAATAAGTAAGAAGTATTTTCCTGTGGGTGTTTATAGTTTGCTATAGCTATACCATCAAAATTAGTCAGACGTATTGTACTAATATGTGTTTATAGTATGTAAAAATAAAATACAATCATTCAAGTAGTATTACTGTTGTGAAACAGGAGACATCCGATCAAATTAAAAATGACAAATATATAATTCAATTACAAAAGTCAACTTTTTAACTTAGTTCAAAATACGCCACTGAATTCATTTTGTGTTTGGCCGATCTTTTCTTTTCATTGCATCAAAGATCCAATTTGTAAAATTATAGAAACGTATTGTGTAAATACCAAGTGTTGTCAAAATATAAACGATTTAGCTCCTAGTTATGTTTTTCAATTGTGTAACCTGTGGTATAATTTACTAAAAAAGAGGGAGATTTATTTTTGAGTTCTGCGAATGAAACCAACCTTGATAAAATTAATTAGCTATTAACTAGGTTCATTCAAATTAATTCTTATTTAATAAATTATCAATTATTTACAAACATTAAATTTTAATAAGCTATTTTAGAAGATACTTCAAAACTTAAAAGTGGCATGTTATTTTAGTCTAGTTTCTTCCCCTAACGGTAGTAAAAGCAGTGTCATATTATAGGCACCGTACGTTGATGCATACTGCACCTGTATAGGCAGAATATTCATATATTAAAGTAAAATCCTTTGTAAACATATAAAGCATTGAGCTTCCACTCACCAGAATTGTTACATTGTAGTTACTTGAGTAAAAAAAAAAGAAGTTATTTTTAGTTGAAAAGGTGACTTTTTGTGACCTAACATTTATTCAAAAGATTTGATACATTTATTTTAAGAATTATTGTTATTATGTAAGATAATTACTTTTTTATGTTACTTGCTTTTTATCATAAAGGAATAATCTAATATAAATTTCAAGTTAAATTATAAGACAATCATAGTTTATATTTTTTAAATTACTTTGAGTGTTAAAAGACCTACCTTACCTTTTAGGTAAATACTCAGCATTAAAATTAGATAACTATCGAGGTCACATTTAAATAAATAATAAACAAAGTCACCACAGTTAATTATACTCTTTTGTATCAATTAATAGTTTATTTACCAGCCTCAGACTACAGTCCTGTTAATCAAATAATAAAATTTGAAATACATTCCAGTATTTAATAATATTATTTAGCAGTGACCAGACAAATTTAAAAGTAAAATATTTTCCTACTTGAAGGAATAAAATTCTAATTTCATGTTATTTCTTATGAGAATGGTAATAACTCTGAAGTAACAAAACCACTAAAATTATCCTTAATTGTCTGATAATGTTATTATGAGAACCTATCAAAATAAATACTTAAATTGTGGAAGGCTTTTTTTTTAGTAAAATTTTTAATTGTATTACATTATGCTCATAGATGTGTGTTTTATTTTCAGGACCATCCAACAATCCAAATGAGCCAATAGATGCTATCACGACCGAAATGTCCTCTCATAGTGCTTCCCCTCCTAATCACATGGCCAGCTGGCCATCTCTTCCTTTATCTTCTTCTTCTACATCGATGATGTCTTCCTCCCAACACCATCTTCCCCATCATTCTCATCACCAACACCATAGAAACATGTCATCCCCTTCAGCTTCCATCATTAGCACCAATACACATGTCAATCATTCACTGAGTCCAACAATCTTAAGCACCAATGTCAACATGAACAATTCATTACCACCATCCCTACATTCTGCTGGTATAGGAACAGCAGGACTTGGAAGTTTCAGCCATCATTCAAGCTCTACAGCTGCTGGATTTGTGTCCACACAAACAAGAGCTCATCACCAACCTTTCTATTCGTGGTATTGACAATAATATCTTATCATTTAGTGGGAAAAAAAATAATATGTATGTTCACCAAAATATAACGTAACAAAATATTTCAAAGGTCAATTATATAAAAAGTTTTTGATAAATTCATGCATTGCATATTTTAGTTTAAATTTCTCAATCATTCACCCTAAAGTGTGATATTTAGATGAATAATTGAAAAAAATTAAACATATAAAGTTTTTGAAATAAAATATTTATAACTTGTCAATAAGAATGGTGTCATTATTTTCATAGGAATTTAAATATAGACTTACTATAATTTGATTAATCACACAATACAACAATACCACTTCATAAAATTTATAAAATTATCATATACAGTAGTAAAATAAATATTTAGTCTGAAAGTATCTTAAGCACCTCCAAACTATTTAAACTAAATATGAATGAATCATTTTGACAAATAGATATTTTTCTCATAACGTTTTGTACCCATTCGGGTTTAATGCATGCATTTAATAATCCTGCTCATGGGGTAGGGATGAGTAAGGTATAATTTTAGAGAAAATGTAACAGAATTTGTTTGGTGGGAGTGGAAAACCATTTATGAATCTTCCTCAGTACACCCGTCCAGGATTAAAGCCTCGATCTCCACATTACCGGTAAACCAGACTAAATGAGCTTTACATTTAGACCAAGTGTCCACCAATGCGGATTTTAAATATGTACTTACAGTACCGTACAAGTTTATAAAGATTCAGAAATAGTAAGGTGGACTGAAAATTATAAAGTTTTCAAACTCAATTATCTCAATTTCAATTAAATAATGGATGCAACCACCATATTACCTACCTAATAAAACATTACCTTACAAGGTAAGCAAGAAACTGTGAATATAGCTCAATAAACAAACCCGTACTTAATTCATCTTCACTAACTTTCTCCACACTTCCCTATATTTGCATACTCCATTCTCTTCAACAACAGCCATACACCGAGTCGTACATGACCTTTTATGATTAAAACTCTTAATGTTTCTCTTTTTAACACCTATGTCTAATATATTTAGCCACGTCTTACATAGACTACCCCTACCCTTTGATCCACACACTCTATCTTCATATATTTGTTTCGAACCTCGATCCACACTCATCTTCCCAACATGCCCAAACCAACGTAACACGCTTCTTTCGCGTTGACCTATTGAATTCCCTTTCAAACTACACCCCTTCAGCACCCATTCATTACTGACTCTGTTCATACGAGTTTTTATGCATACGATTCTTATATATCTCATTCCAACTGCATTACCACTGCTCTTGTGTTTCTCCTGACAAACCCATGCTTCACATCCATAAAACAATATTGAAGTTAACACAATTTTATATACTGCTATCTTTGCCGCTTTCGATACCACTTCAGTCTTTGCAATAGTATGCATAATCTACGAATACTCTCCGAGGTGCATTCACCCATCAATTTCAAGATCCATCCTTCCATTTTTACAGAACACACTGCCCAGATACACAAAATCATTCACTGGTTATAACAGTCATTAATACTACGTTGAAAATCATTTCCTGATCCATCCTTTTCAAAAAAAATATCACCTTGCTTTTGTAGACTTTTATACGAAGGTCAATTCTGCCTGTCACCCCCATTCAAACGATTTAATGCATTTTGCAACTCATTTTAATTACCATCCATTAATACGGCATCATATGCACATAACAACACTATCACATTCACATTGTCCATTTGTACACCAACCACGACCTCACAAGCATCCCTCATACAATCATCCAGGAATACATTGAACAACCTTGGGGACATAACACAACCTTGTCTAACACCCTGCTCAATATCAAACCATTATCTTAAAGCTACATCTACCCTAACGCACGCTTTACTTCGATCATACACCACCATAACTGCATTTATTAACCATGCTGCCACACCATACTCTTTAAGAACATTCCATAATATACTCCTATTCACATGATCGTACACTTTTTCCAAATCAACGAATGCACAATAAACTTTCTTTCTTAATGCCATACATTTCTCAATCACTTGTTTCAATGCAAATATCTGGTCCATGCAACCTGGTGTAAAACCACATTGCACACCCTAAATATTGTCCGAAGTTTTTTCATGCACTCTCTCAATTTAGATGCTCCCAAAAACTTTGCCTGGAATACTCAACAAACTAATTCCCCCATAATACTTAATTCACTCATACTGTGTTTTCCTTTGTAGGAACATTAAAAATCCTAGCACACATTTAACAACTCACACAATCTGACAAGTTGTACCATGCCCCCACACTTAAGCATTTTAATTTGATCCCATTTACGACCGCAGCCTTGTCATTCCTTAACACTTTCATAACTTTTAACACTTCGGCTTCGTTAATTCTTTCACTAATCATAACCTTTTCCATATTATCTGCTACTTTCTCTACATTTTAACCATACAATTGTTCAAATACTCCCTCCATCGCTCTCTTATACTGTTTTCATCCCAAATAATCTCACCATGCTCATTCTGAATGTCATAGGTATTTCCTTGCACTCCTTGTTTAATTCTCTTTACTCACTTCCAGTACAGCTTTTTATTCACTTCAAAATCATTCTGCATTCTTTCTCCTTCTTTTAATCTCATTTTCTCTTTGCTACTTTCTTTGCATTCGTATTTTTCTCTTTGTTTAAGTCCCAAAACCTCCTAAGTTCTGTTTCATTTTTCACAGCAATCATTCGTTTGTATGCTTCCCTTTTTTTCTCTCTCTCGCAGCTTCTTTCACCCGTTAAATCCATCATGCATCTCTTTTTAAGTTTCTCACCAACGCAGAATCACACACATCTTTCGCGCACTCCACTACAGTCTATTTTATTCTGTTCCAATCACTTTCTATATCATTACTATTTATTTTGACATTCCATTCATGTTCTTGTAAAGTTAATTTTGCACCCAGCAATCTTTCATATTGCGGTCTCACACTTTTATTCCTGCAACATTTACACTTTATCTCGTACGTGCTTAATACTCTCGCATTTCTTCTTCATACAATTCCTACTTAATTCAACTACTGAGATCACTAGGAACTATTCGTTCCACATTTAGCTCCACGCACAGCCTTAGTATTCTTTACTTATTACTTTTTTTATTTTTTTTATTTAGCATCTCGTCTTACTATCCGTTCGGGTTATACGCTCTTATTAATATAAACGAATTTGTAAAGAAAAAACGAAGAAAACACATTTGCTAATATTAATCATGTAATTATATAGATATAATATTGAATAATGATGGTGTCATTTTAGCAAAAGATGACACAATAATTTAGAACTTAAGGTCAAACAACTATAGAGATTTGTATATAGAATATACAAATAAATATGATACAGGTTTTTTTTACTTGTCACCGCGTCTTACTTACCTGTTAAGATTAAAAGTATATGCTGTGATAATTACTCTAATGGGGTATGGATGAGAAAGGAAGCATTTTATAGATAGTCTAGGCTACTCATATTTCCGTGAAATGAAGGAGAGTCAGAAACCATTGAAGAAAACCATCCTCAATGGACCCAGCCGAGATTTTACCCCCGATCTCCCTGTCTTCAGCCAGCCAATTTAACACGAAAGTAACGCCTTAGACTATTCGGCCACTGAAGAGTGCCTAATACACTTAAAGGTGAATATATAATGTAAAGTGAATTCATTAAGCACTATTACTATATTGTGTTACATACATTCTTTATGAAACCTTCAATCCGTGACCATAAATTATATTGGTGTTGATGTATTATGTGTTTTAAACAACTGGTTTTTTTAGCATCGTGTCTTACTACCGGTTCGGGCTCTACACCAACTTACTAATTACGCTAATGGTTTTAGGTATAAGAAAGGTTATATATAGATGAAGTGTACCCGTATTTTTGAGAAGGGATAGTGGAAAATCATTTTGGACAGACCATTGGCAGGCTAGTCCACTTCGAGAGAAGCGCGGTAGACTATGCGGCCACCAAAGCGGGTAAATTTTTGTCTTATTGGTAGCATTATTTTTCTATTATTAAAACCCTTCTTCTAATTATAAATACAAAAGAAAATTAAAATTAATAGAATGGTGCAGCAGAAATGTAGCGCTAAGGAATCAAAGTGTTCTCAATCCGAGGTATCATTTGGTGCAGCTACTGGATTATACATTTGGTGACCACAGCTTCTTTGACTTGTAAATTTTGTCTTTAGGGTGTCAAGACCCTTGATAGTCCGTGTCCTTGCCAAAAAAAAACCTGCAGAATATGATGGTGCAACAATCAAGTGGCTTTGTAGGCTTTTACTTTTGAGAAAAGTAAATCAATTTGAAAGGGGCGACCCCATCAAAATGTCCCTTACATCTCAAAAGGGCGCCCATTTTTAAAATTTCAAAAACATCTTTTCGAAAATTCCTAAACGTATTTTCTTCTACCAGGGGTGGGGTTGCTAGGCCTAATGGATGAGATGAATTCATAAAAAAATTAGTCACAGACTTAATCGAGCCTCCTAGCCACCTGTAGTGCCACCATTTTGAAAATTGGGAAATTTTTGTTTCATTTTTACAACATGGAGAGAAATATGTA
>CABFOV010001414.1:0-19744 GCA_902141375.1 Timema poppense
GAAAGATGTAGAAATCCTACGGAAGGCTTGCCTGAAGTTTAGAGACATGCTCATGGAGAAAGCAAAGGTGGATCCTTTCAGAGAGGCGTGAACGATAGCTGGAGCGGTCATGATGGTTTACCGCCAAAGTCATCTTAAGGAGAATACTATAGGTGTTATCTCAAACGGTGGCTACCAGTGTGCAGACCAACAGCCGCACGTCGCTGTACAACGGCTCTGCTGGGAGGCCCATCAACAAGGTGTCTCTATTCTTCATGCGGGTAACGACCGTGAGTAATATGTGTTGGGGCGACGTGTAGACGGTGTTGTTAAAGCTGGAGATACCACCACCGTCTTTCAGTTCTGGGGCTGTTATTGGCACGGGTGCCCTCTCTGTTATTCTGACAGGACCACCCCTATCAAAAATAGTCCCCAAGAGACCATGGCGACGCGCCATGAAGCGACCATGGCTTGTGTTGAAAAGTTTAAGAATGCCGGCTACACGGTCGTAGAGATGTGGGAGTGTATGTTTAATGTGAAGAAACGGACAGACAAGGGCTTGAATCAATTTGTACTCCAACCAAGGAGCCCCTCAGCCCCAGGGATGCATTATTTGGCGGGCATACAGATTGTATCAAGCTCTTCCACGAAGTAGACCTTTCTTGTGGGGAGAAGATCAAGTACTTGGATGTGAGTTCATTGTATCCTTACGTTTGCAAGTACAAACAATACCTCATCGGCCACCCCAAAATTCACTTGGAACCAAATTGTCCGTCTATAGATCAAGTGGAAGACATAGTCAAAGTTACAGTGACGCCTCCGCGCGATTTATTCATGCCCGTATTGCCTACACGGATGCACAACAAGTTGTTCAACTTGTGCAGGAAATGCAGGGAGGAGAAAAACCAAGGCGCGTGTCAGCACCACGACAAAAAAGATCGCTGTTTGACAGGCGTCTGGGTGATTGACGAGATCCGGAAAGCCGTTGAGAAAGGCTGCACCGTTGAAGCAGTACACGAAGTGTGGGAGTACAATGTATCTGTTTACGATCGTCAGACACGTTTTGACGGATTGTTTCACGAGTATATTGATAATTTTTTGAAAATTAAACAAGAAGCTAGCGGATGGCCAGAGTGGTGTACCTCACAAGAGGGAAAGTTAGCTTATATTAAACATTATGAAGAAAGCCATTTGGGTATCAGAGTCCTTAAAACGCACTCGCCACGACTAAAAGGTGATCATTTAGACGGGCTAACTAATCACCTTTTTTATCTTTCACTCTAGACAGTTCCACTGACATACCATTTTTCAAAGATTTAAGATTTTTCATATTTTTTTCTGCATGAAAACACGCATAATTTTTTATTTATTTATTTTATGGACCTGAGTTACTTTTTATATTTTTATCCGCCAGTACAATCCTCCATCTACCTGATTTTTTCTAGTCAATTAGTTGTTTGTATATATATTTATTTTAATTCTAGTCAAATATATTAAACTAATTGTATATATGATTATTTGCTTTTAAAATGATACTATCTCTATGTTTATATATTATATTGAACATCTTTAGTACCGAGGCCATTATTCCCAATATGTATAAATATATAAATATTGTAAATATTCACAGTATATTTTTCACTGTGTGTATACTTTTCATCATTGTAAATAAATATTGTAAAAACTGTTATATTTGTGTTTGAACGTCTACACCCACACCTCCCTCCTATCCTATAAATACAAGTTTATAAAGCTTATAAGCTCAGTCTCAAACATTATGAACAAGTTGAAACATCCATTTTCGGCCATCATAAGCGGCCCTTCCGGCTGTGGAAAGTCACATTTTGTAGCCGACCTTTTACATCTATTTCGTTTACATCTTAAACAAATATTTTCTAAAAAATATGACCTATATTTTAATATGGAATGTACAGTTGAGGTTATTCCATAAGCTGATATAAATCATAAATGTTTTAAAACTCAACGTATCTGCACTTCACCCATAGCATTAAATCATTTGTGTACTGATGAGATAATTAAATCTTTTCCTAAAATGTAACTTCAAGATTTGTTTCAAAACATTTTTGATGATGAATACATTTTCAGAAATAATTTTAAAGATTTATCTTTCTCATAATCATCGGTGAGAAAACAAAATAAAGTTATATCATATCTTTATAAAGTTTTATGTATCAACAGAGAGTTTTTATCATATCTACTTTTTGCAGAATATACCGTCGACTGCCAAGAATGAAGATAAAAATAACAAAACAAGGACTCTTTAAATAAACCTCTTTATTTAAACTCTCAAGTCTTCTACTTAATTTTTATCCTTGTTAAGTGTGCGAGTTCAATGTTATGCTTAAAGTCTTAATTTTTTATTAAGTTTTCAAAGGTTCAAAACAAAACAAATCTTTACCTCTTTCCCGAAGAAATATATATTTAACGTATTAGATGTCTCTCTCTCCTACTGAACCAAGCAGCATTATCACCGTTATCGGCTGGCAAAGGTAATGATTAATTGTCATTCTTGTCTTAATCATTTTCCTCATTAAAAATATTTGGTGTTCCATAGTAAAACCATTCAACGGTGGCTTCTATGATAAGTTTAAAATTATAGTTTTTTTCATCCTTAAACGTTTTACACATTTAAAATGCCCTAGTGTAACCATTCTGATAAATAAGAGCAACCTAAATTTTTTACAGATACCAAATAATTTCGGGTAATTTACAAATAATATATTTTTGAAAATTTAAATTTTGCTAAATATATTAGAACAATTTGGTTTAAAGTTTATATTCACAGAGTGATTATTTTGATCAACAAAATGATGTATTTGTTTTATGAAGAAAACATAGTACTTATTAATTGATCACATATTTCAATCAGAAATATTATTATAGAACCCTAACAAACTTTGTCTCTGCAAAATAACATTCATTTCATATCTTTTGGTTACATGCTACAAATAGTTTGGCTAATTAAAAATATTACAATTAGACTTATACATTACATTATTATTGTTATTTAACTGGAGCTTCTCAAGCAGGTCCACTAAAAATGAATATATATATATATGTATTATAACTATTTACATGAATAATATTTAAAACAATGTTTATATGTCTTGCATTTTCTCCTACAGAATTTGCAACATTTTAATACATATCATATTCTGAAAATTAAAAAATGACACCTGGACACGGGAATCAAACCCTGGAACCTTTGGCTTACATATATTTATTACCTATGTATCTTAGTACGTGTCCTGGTTAGTTCCCATTAAGGTGCAAGATATACTCGTAAATATATATTCTAAAACTATAATTTTTTTATATATATAAATATTCCAAGTAAGTCTCAAATATTATGGATAAGTTGAAACGTTCAGAATAAAACATATTAACCCTTTTAATTTATCTTTGGGTAGCAATCTAAAGTCACAACAATGTTTCCATTTCCTTCCGGTCTTTGAGATTCTCCAGCCAACTTATTTTAGGGATTAAAAAATAATATTTTATTGGCAGTTTTTTATTGACAATCAGATATTGTTTAATTTAAAACATTAATAACAACAACAAGCAGCAATATTATTTAGGTCTTGTGACCAATACATGTAATTATATAATTGTGATAGAAAGAAAAACATATAATCACTCTTTTTTACCTAATAAAAGACATCAGTAAAGAATATAATATCTTATACCATCTAGAAAATGAGTAGGAGTCACCTCCAAAATAGTTCAGGACACGCTGAGAGGCTCTAGAACGTATATTGACAATGTCGCCACAGTTATTACCTGGCAATCTTACTATTCCAACAAATTCAAGCACAATAACATTCGGTTCATAGATGGCCTCTTCCGATAGCACAACCTTATAACTTTTGTGTTTCTCAAGTTCGTTTAAGCACTTGACACGGTTGTATTCCTCTTTCTTGATCAGGTCTAATGCACCGCACAATACCTCCTCGTTCTAACAATCATCCTGGTTAACAGCATTTGGAGATGTTTGATGACATTGATGTTTGTGCCGAATAAGATTGGATAACTTTGCTTAGGACCCCTAACAAATGTCGCATTTAAATGGCATATTGGCAATCGGAGATGCAGCGAAATAAATATCCCTGGGAAATAAATAAACACTCGCTCTACTCACAAACGCTAACGTTTTGTTTTATTTAAAAATGTCGCAGCTAGCTGCGGTGACGCCAGCAGTGTGCTACAACACATGAGCACACCTAGTTTATTAATTCACTTTTAAACATCACACTTTGTCCTCCAAGATTTATCATACAGCGTGCTTTAGATTTAAATCGCTTGCAATCCAAATAATAGATTAACTTTGGAAGGAAGACGTTACCGAAACTGCCCAGACCGATTATGTAGTCGTTGGGCGTTTCACCTATAATTTTAACATTTGAATAATTTTTGTACATTGTTAAATCCTAAAGATTTGCGGGTTCTTCGGACTTTACCTCCTCTTCCGGTGGTGGTGGGCACGCGGGTGACTCTGCTGACTGGTAAACAGATGACTCTGATGGTGGGTACACTGGTAAATCTGATGCCTGGTAGGTAGACGACTCTGGTGGCTGGTAAGCCTGTGACACTGGGAGCGGGTACACCTGTGTCTCTGGGGGCGGGGGCGGTGGCTGCGGGGTCGTGAAGGACGGTGGCGGGTGGTGTGGAGCTCGGAAGGGTGGCGGTGGCGGCCTGGGAAAAAAAGCCACAACGTCCCCTTTGCGGAAATTGTACACGGCGCACGTCATATAACACATGTAAGTCTATTCGATTCTCTCGTAGGGTAGTACTTCAGTTGCTCTTATCGTGTGACAGGTAGAGTCGCAAAGATCGATGTAGCCTCGCTCCTCTACTTTGTACATTACATGTATATCGCACACCACCGTACTGTGAATATTCTCTACAGTCACATAGGCACTCCCCGCAATCGTATGAACCACAAATATTAAATTAATATAGCATGTTCTAAGCACGGTGAGCGTACCTGAGAGCTAAACGTGCGGTATGGTTTGTAGGGTCCACGATGCACATGTATCAACTACTCCACTGCCCGATGTTGTTGTTGTTAACTGCTTCCTTCTTCTGCGCCGTCTCTTAAACGCGTTCAAAGTTCACAATGGTAGATGAACCGGGTTTTACTCCGGCGCAGTTAAATACCAGTTTTTCTTTATTAAGCTCACACACATCTTCATATGTTAGAGTACCAAAACGACAGGTTAAAAATACACAAAACTCGCCATCTAAATAGACTATTATGCGTTTCCCGAACTTTGTATTGACCGCTTTTAGTTTATTCACCGAGTACTTTTGATCTACGGTTAGATCACACAATTTTATGGTCTGCACGGCGTCAACAATATTTACCAGCTGCTGTAACTTGTCCATCTTGAACCGCTCTAACAAACGCTTATAAAGTGACAACCAAGTGGGCGCCCCCCTTTATACCACCCCCTCCCTCGATCGACATCACGTGGTACGAGAAGAATAACAGGGTCAATGACCTCTTGTATTAGTTCACGATCTATTCTTGTCTCGACTTGTCTTGTATGCCCGCCAACCTGGCACCAGGGTTGCGATGACATCATCGGGAAAACCCTTTGCGGGGTCAATGACCTCAATATCTATTCGTCTCAACTTATCTTGTTGGGCCGCCATGCTGGCGCCAGGAAAAACCCATTGCCTGGTTCAATAAGCTCACGATCCATTCTTGTCTCAACTCGTCTTGTCGGTCCGCCATAATGGCACCTGGTTTCGATGACGTCACCGAGTGGTGGTTGCGACATCAGCGGGAAAAAACCAGGGGGATGGGGAAGTGCGCACCCGTGATGTGCAGTGGTCACTACTCAGTAAGAGGTCGAGCAGAGAAGATGCCCCCATTCTACACAAGACAGCCATAGCGAGAGGTTCGTGCAGCGCCCTCATGCCGAAACGTCACGAACTGTATGCTCCACAGATAAATAAATAAACTACAACGCCCCAATCCTAGACAATAATAAATTAACAATCATTAATAATTAATCATCAAGAACCAACACGTCCGGGGTGGTAGGCGATGGGGGGTGGTAGGGGGTGGGATGGTAGGGGGAGGGGTTTTAGGGGAGATAATTTTGTAATTATCCTTTGGGAAAAGAGGTCAGGAGGAGGAGAGGGGAAAAACCAACAGCCAATCAGAGGGCGAGGAGGCGTGGTCACGTGACTAATTTTATCCAATCAAAGCCCTGTTCCCATTAATCAATCGGACTACTACTATATAATTTTTAACCTACCCAACACCATGACATTCACTAAACATAAAATAAAGTTTTGAAATGGCAAATTTTTGAATAAGTTACCTAAATATGGAGTGGGTCTGCCCGTTTAATTTTTTTTATCGTCAAAAAACAGGGTCGAAAAACTTTGCTTCAAAATATTACTTATGAGTTTTGACACAGCAGCCCTTCTCTTCCACTGCTGCACTTGTTGATACACTCATCATTATATTACTGTAGGCAAAGAAACAAACCGCTTCTCTTGGCAGATCAAACGAGCGTCAATATTCTTGTACATTAAAATTAAACTTATGGTAGCTTGGTGATAAATACATTTATTTTAATATAGTGTCCACAATTATATCTAAAAACAATAAATATTGCTACAAACAACCTAAAAAAAATAAGATTTTAACAGTATGTACGATTATATATCAATATCAAACGTAAGGTGAACTACTACTCGCCTAGGGGAACGCTGCTTCCCTTTCTCCGATGAGGGCTGGACATACCCGGAAACAAACTAGTGATGGAATAAAGAGCGAGACCAAATGTCTGGTCGGTCAGCCTGAGAATGGACTGGTTGTTATAATAAAGAAGAGCTGCCACCTCAACTATTATTAGCAGTAGGCCTATACTTGTTCGAGATGTTTCTAAATATAATAATTTGTTCTAACTTTATTTTCCTCTTATTTTCTTTATTTCCCTTTTGATTTTAAGGAAGCGTTGCTTCCCTTGCTTTCATTGAATATACACCAATATTGTGGAATATTTGTTAAATATTATATATTTCATTGTTTTTGGTCTTGGGCTGACACCCTCAAACGCATGTTTTAGGGTTGTATGCTCTCCTGAATATTGTAGTTACATCATTACGTAATAAAAACCACCACTGAGTTTATTGCTTTGTTTTTTAATAAATAAGTGTATGCTTATTTTGGTCTGCGCTCATTTATTTGCATCAGTGGTTGCTTGGTAGTACGCTACACAAGCGCTACCAGGTAGATTAAGATTCATGAAGTTTGTGAATGCAGAATGTAAACAAGAAGGAGAAAAAATTATATTTTTCCAAATAGTGGGGAGGGAGTTACGATATTCAAGATGTGTTCGAATCCCCGGTAGTGTAATCAAACGGACTAAATTGAGAGGCGCACTTGCTTAATATTGTTGTGCTCTAAATTGTGAATGATGAAACAATTATTGCAAATGGTTGTGATTAGCTTGTAAACAAATATAACCTTTGGGTTGACAACATAATAAGAGTGTCAGAATTCCTTACGGTAAACCAGGCCAGAAGCCAGGTTAAATAGTAAGTGTATCCCAGCTAACTAGGCTGACTAATCACCAGTGAGTCTAGGGGAGTCACTATGCCCGTTTTAGGGATGCGCGGATTTAAGACGCAGGATCATCAATACTTGTATTGGAGTGCTACCACTCGAGCCCAGGTTACAAGGGTTCATATACCATGTAGGATCTACTGGATGTCAGTCAGATCATTGGTTATTACTTGCAATGCTTCGTTCTGACACAAGCTTCCAATTCATTCAAATACTTTTATATCTTTTAATAATTAATATCAACATAACATTTGTAAAATACATAGTAGTACCAATAAAAACCACAAAAACTCAAGTTGAACGTCAATTGCGAACCCACACAATCATATAGCCACTCCCCCCTTCCCCTCACCCGCATCCTCGGCCATAACACATCCTGAAAATCATAGGCCCCCTTCTGAAAGGTAACAAAATGTTTTATTGTATTATATAAAACATAATTTAGAATATTCGGCTTTATACATCGTCGAGGATTAAAGGGGTGTTTTTTCTCAATTATGGACTTATATTTGAAGTTAAGGTATTAATGAAGATAAGATTAAGAAGTTTTCAATATATACGCAAATTTGCTAATTATGAATAAAATATTTGATAATCAATAAGGTTCTGACACACTATCGAGAAACTTATGATTGTTATCATTGTTATTATGTGTAGTATTTGTAAATTCATAGCAAAGGTTATCTAGCAATACGTATTTGTGTTTCCAAGCTGAACGAACTCACCTCCCTTGATGTGAGGCTCAATCCAAGCGGTGAAGGTAAGGCGCGGCGAGGTGCACTACTGGCTGGCCACCTCTTGCTCTCGGTCTCTCGCACATCCTAAAATACAAACGAACAATAGGAAAACATTGTCTATCGTCAGAGAATATGCCTGGCCATTTTGTACGATAGGTTTAGATTTTAAATGTCATATTTTAGAAAATTAAGTAGCTTTATATCCGAATCCAATTTTAAGTTTGTACAATTTAGTTTCTTTATTGACTATATAGTATGTTCTTTCAAAGCTCGATTAATAAAGCAGCTTAAACATTGTGATTGATGTCAGTTGAGTTTCCGAAATAACTTACACTGTGAAATGAAAGTGAAGTCAGCGGCCAATGCAATCTTAGGCTGGCTCTCTTCATCTTATTGCGTCAAATGAAGAAGGGATTAAATTATGTGATGAATGATTAATCTTTTCTATGGAGGTATAAGATATTAAAATTAGTAGGACAAACTAATTGTGATTGGCGTGTCCTCGTTTCCTCAGTTATAGGATTAGTACGATGGCTTGCGTCGGAGTTAGTGATATTTGGAAGGAATTATCGTTGGCTATTGGAGAAAAGATGGCCTTAGCCTACACGTCACTTAATAAGGTGACAGAAAGTAACGTGACATTTTTTTAAATAACATTTCCAAGCTTATAGAACTATCGTCCCCAATATAAGATATGTCAGCCATCACTTCCAATTGTTTCACAACCCAACAAGAATAAGTGCCGGTCACTCCTATAGACAAGACCAGAGACCCATGTTCAAACTTGACAAAACTTTATTCATGACCATCACCATCGATCTTAACACCTTCTTTATAAACGCTAATGTTATTTACTAATCATCTTAGAAGAAGAATGGACTGAGGTTAATAAAAAAATTAATGTATTATAAATAAATTTAATCAAAATACGCTAGTTAATTATTGGCACGCATACATTCTAAATGCAAAGGTTATTTGCTCCTCATATTTGTGAAATAATGGCTAAGTTGAATAAAATTAAATAATTACTAAATAAATTTATTGAAAAAATGTTATACAATATTCTTTGCATCAATCCATGAATAGTGTGCAAAATCGAACCCAATTCATACGACGTTAGCCCTAACTTTAGAACGTCTGGTGAGCTTTTCCTCATGGTATTCGTTCGAATGCGATCTTTTTCTCGGCTCCTGGGTGTATAATTCTCCATATTTTCAAGAAAGAACGTTCTAGGATTTGTATCGACGACCTTACGTACCCTGAACAGTTCCACTGACCAGTTTTCCTTATATCCCTTAGCGAAAAACGTCCCTATTCTTGCTGAAGTGGACGATATCACCAAGTTTAAACTTGGTCGGTGCAGAGTCGGCCCTTTTGGAATGAAGATAAACTGTACGTAGAAGACTATCATTCTTAACATAGGTAGGGTTCATCTTAATAGTCGAATGAACAAACCGATTACACTGGCCTGCGGGGATTCCGCTGTAATGGTGAAAATAAGTTATTCGTATGTTAAAAGATGTGCTGATTCCGAAAATGCCAACGTTTTTGTCATAATACGTCAAGATTTTATTTAATTCGATATTATATTAATTATACTGGATACTATACATATCTAGTCATAATTGCGGTAATAATGATATAAATATAGCTAAAAGTGAACAATTTTAGCACACACGAGTGATATTTATGGATATATTTCCACAAAACAACACCCCCCCCCCTCCCCCCGTCTGCTTTCTTACCTCAAAATTCCTCATCTTTATCTTGCCAAGTGTTTAAAAGTTTCGGTGACCGTGATCTTATCTATGCGTGACCATTAAATGCGGAAAAAATTTGTCAACGGTGAATCAGGAGAAAAGTTCCAGGTCATGTATATTTATCTTTAATAGGATAAACCCAGCTCCTTGGAAAAAAGAGCATCTTAACATAACACCTTAAATACCTCAGTTGTTAGTCATTACTAGCGGTCGTTGGCAGTGTAGTATCCTTAACTGTTAACAGTTCGGTGATATTTTTTAGTTTTTCTTTGTGTTATGTATAAAGTGCTACATAGTTAACCATAATATGGCTTCCGTCCCTACAAGGAGTCAATGTGTGAAGAATCCGGAAAATTTCTGTTTATTATGCGACTCATACGTGTTACGAAGACAGAAAAATAATATTACATAATTTATTAAGAAAGTGTATGTTGTGTATTTTAAAGTTAAACTTGGAAATCAGGGTAAGAATTGGGCTCCACATACTGCATGTAAAACTTGTGTTGAAGATCTAAGGCACTGTTATTACAGAAGACGAAAATCTATGCAGTTTGGGATTTCCATGATGTGGCGCAAACCAAAAAATCACTACGATCATTGTTACTTGTGTTTGAGTAATTTATCAGGGTACAACAAATGAAAAAGTCAAAAATCAAATACCCAGATAGCCTAGCTATAAGACCTGTGCCACATGGACCAGATGTTTTAAGTCCTATCCCACCGAATCAACTAGAGGACAATGAACAGTCATGTTCCTTTGAGTCTACAGAAGATCTTAACGTTGATGAGGATTTTTCACCCCTCACTAATGAAGATAAGCCTTAGCTTTTTACTCAAACCTATTTGAATGATTTATTACGGACTCAGATCTTACCAAGGACACGAGTAAAATACTGGGATTCAAATTAAAAGGAAAAACTCTGCTGGCACCAGAAACCACATTTTACTGGTATAGAAATTGAGAGGAAGAATTTGTTAAGTCCTTTAAGATGGAAGACCAGCTAGTTTATAGTTGTGACGCACCTGGTTTAATTCTTCAACTGGGAGAACTAGCTTACGATAATTATGACCGGCGATCATTTATTTATGCTTCGAAAATAAGTCTCAAAGCAGTTTTATTGCATAATAGAAGAGTACTTCCTTCGATTCCAGTTGCGCATTCTGTTTCTCTGAAAGAAACATATTAAATTCTTTAATCCATTTTATAAAAAAAATAGCTATCAAGAACATCAATTACTATTGTGTGGAGAGCTAAAAGTTTCTAGTATCTTATTAGGCCAAAAAGGAGAATATATAAAATATCCCTGTTTTTTATGTGAATGGGATGAATGGGAAGTCGTGATAAACAATGGACAACGAAATAATGACCTAAGAGAAGTTTAATGCCGAGGAAAATAAAGTAATCCGTGCGAGTCTAGTTGATCCTAAAAGAATACTATTGCCTTTTTTGAATATACTTCTTGGGATCATAAATCAAATCGTAAAAGCGCTGGACAAGAGTGGTTTATGCTTCAAGTATTTGAGCCAAAAATTTCCAGTTTTATCTAAAGCTAAGATAAAAGAGGGAGTATTAGATAGACCTCATATTAGACATTTTATGAATTTCGGACACGCTGAACGAAATAGAACGTCGGGCATGGTGTTCTTTCTAAGACGTAGTCAATAAGTTCCTTAGAAATGTAAAAGACGTACAATATGAATAAAGTGAAATAAATATGTTAAGAAGACTCCATGCTTTCGGGTGCAATACGAGTTTAAATCTCCACTTTTTGTACTCTCACCTTGACTACTTTCCTGATAATTTGGCAACTCTGAGTGAAGAGCAGGGTGAAAGATTTCATCAGGAAATAAAGGAGATGAATTGAAGATAACAGGGACGGTGGAACGTCGCAAGGCTAGCGGACTATGTTTGGTGTTTGAAAATAGAAGATATGCAACAAGGACATAAACTTAAATCAACGCAGCCCTCCTTCCACGTAAAGAAAAATTTCTTATCTTCAGACACTAATAATTTTTTAAAGGTATGTAGGTACTCAGTTTAATATAGTAGAAATAAATAGTTTATTTTATTTTTATAACACTTTTTATTACACTAAAAATCCACTTTTTTAGCATTATTTGTGTGGTATGTATAAAAAACCATACGTGACAGTGGTAAATGAACTTCAGCAATAAAAATGTAGCATGTTGGAATTAGTTAGAGTTAAATGAGTAAGAGGTGAATCTTAATCACGCCATATTCTTGATGGTTTGATTAAATCGTTTATAATGCTATCCTTGACAATGCTGGAGGTAAAAAATATATATATTAGTCCTTTTATTTATCATGAGAGCTTGGAAATATACGTTATGAAATTGTTCCATTATCTCTGTATGCTTATGATGAACAGATGGGAAATCATTTTCTGTCACTCGACGAAATATGTGCACCATAGCTGCGATAGTGTCCTCTCCTGTCTTAACCTTTACAGCTACAGCCTAGGCACGTTTAGCACATAGGCTACAGCGATAACCTTAAGGAGCTACTTGTACTCTTTGTTCGATTAAGAGTAGGGTATCTTGTTAACCAGATCAGCCCGGAGCACTTCGTTCAGTCCGCGAACTCTAACATGTGTGTTTAGCAAACTTTGTCGTGCTGGACGATGAAGTTCGCATGAGATCGCCTCCTTTACAAACAAGATTGTGGAAATAATAGTGATGTCGTGATTACTTTAGATTATGCCAGCCGTGCGTAATTCTTCAACTATCGAAACAATTTCACTTTCATGTAAAAATAGACCTGCTAGGGATGAAAAGTACAAGAGAAGTGGTCGAACAACTATCTATTTATGATCATCCTAGTAGGTATAATTGATTCCCTTTACTCTCCTCTCAATCTTGAACTTGCCTTCTCCTTCAAGCACATCCTTCACTTTAAGCATGAGTTTAATGATACGTAGATACTTTGATCCAAAACGTTACTTGAATCGTGAGTAAGGCTCATTCCTAAACCGTATCACATAGATTGCTCGACAAAAAGCTCATCCTTAGTTTAATGCTAAGACTCCTTTCTGAAGAATAATTCCAATAGTTCTCGAGTGTAAGGTACCAGGATATTATTCATAAATACAATTTCGTCACCTTTTTCGAACAGGATATAAGTATCCACCAACATGGCTTTGTTTACATCATTGCGCACACCCTAAGTTATATCTGGACGGTAAGCGATATTTGCTAAGTATTCATGAAGATAAATTTTTCCTCCTCCTCTTTCTCGCTCTTTTGTATCCTTTCAGGTTCAGATCTTGCAGCCACCATATTGTTTAATGGCTCCGTGATAGGGTCAAAGGTTTCCCTCACAACAACATTTGACTCGTGTTATGCATAGCTTAACTGTTGATACTTTGGTTTAATAATATTACTCGCTTTGACGATGTCTTCAGAAACCTTTGTTGACAATATACAGGCTATGAATGTCCTGCATAACGAATGAGTTAAGGATTATATTTAAATATATGTAACAAAAAGCTTTACATGCAGCGTTAAAAGATACCACTTATATTTTCTAAATCATTAAAGATTTTGTCAACTTTTGAATACGTTAAAGCTGGTGATTGTACTGTACTAAAAAGGTTCAATAAGCAAATAACTTTCTTCAGATTCATGACTATTTATGAAATTACTCCTGATTCTTTAACCTATAGTCAGTCCTACCAGTTAAAGCAAGTTCGAATGGCTTTAAATCCTTTATGATAGGCTTATAATCCATGTAGATGAAACCTGCACCAGTTATCAAAACCACATACACTTTAGATGAAGCATCGGAGCATAATCTTGGTATCCCAATATTTCTTAAAACTAATGCATCAGAATTGTAATACCGATATGTATCCTTAGTCTTGCAGATATGATGTATCTTCTCACTATATTGTGGAGTTTGGTGTAAACGGTTTGTTTTCCAACTTCTCCAGCTTGGGACCCAAAGAATCAAACAGTTTGTAAGCCTTAGTGTAAGACATTTTTGCTGACTACATGCATTCCATACCTCTGACAATCCTTTTCAGCTAATCCTTTCAAATTTTGTAGTCATGTTCCTAACCTTTTCCATATTCGGAGTCAGAACATTCATAAGCTTAGAGACTTTATATTTGATACTGCTGAAAGAAAGTAGGCCTATATGTTACTATGATTAACTTACTCTCCTTAAGTATTGAAGTAAGCCTCGTTACAGGCACCCCTTCTCCCAACCAGTGTATCAATATTGACAAGATGTATAAATCGACGTCTGTATCGAAATGTCCTTGAGGAGACAAAGACTTGCCACTCGTTCTATACTTATTGATAACTTATTGCCCCTTAGGACCAAATGTTTATATGGACGCCAAGAAGTAAAATCTTTAACTTAAAACCTGTATGTGCTAGTTGGATAAGATATAGGTTTAAGACCCTCTCCTGTACCATCCTACATTGAAAAATGTTCTTAGAACCAAATAATCATGTTTTTTCATCCAAAATAATGAACACATATTCTTAAAATTCTGAAACTTCATTTCGGCATTCACATGGCTATCATAGACATAGCTAAGGTTCGTATTATCCCTCTTGAAAAGGATGATAAAGTTATATTTCTTCATCTGAGTTCGCAACCGATTAGTGAAAGAAGTACAAAAAACTTGTCAGTAAAGGCCGGGATGATTCATTCACTAGTAAAAGCGATATCTTTGACACTCTTTTGGCTTATATTTCACAGCATTTCACTGGCTTGATACACAACCAATCTACTTCCAGATTTAGACAGTGATCGAGTTGTTTAAAATAAATAAGAACATTACTATTTCAAGTTGCTAGTAATGTTGCTCTTGTATATTAAATCGTGATTTACATTCATGTACATACAATAATTAGGTACTTATATCTTTATTTTTTAGCTTTGTATCTAAATATTGCATTTTTAGGTTAATTTTCGACAACCATCAAACTACCTGTTATGGATTATTTGCATATCCAGACCAAAATTTGAACCCTAACCTCCGCGTCACTGGCAACCAATTCTATTGTTAGAGTGACGCCTTAGATCATTCGACCCTTCGGGTAAATCCCAGCTGGACAGTAGTGTGAACGCTTTTAATATTTAGTTTAAACATCTTATAAAACCACAACTAAAAAAATAATAGCCCTCTCCAGTGGACACGTGAACAAAATAATCTCTCTCATCTAGTCTAATTTACAGGTGATGGGTAGGTCGGGGTTGGAATTCCAGTCGTGTGCTCTGAGATTTTTTTCCTTCAATTAATTTTCACTCTACCGTCACACAAATGAGGGTATAATACCTTTGATTGATAATTTCCACTTCCTTCCTCTTTAGTGTGATTATTAAATTATTAGGGAATTCAATCATTATTTAAAGTCAAAACTATCAGCACCTAAATGTGTAACAGTTGCATAGCAATTACCTTTCTTTCCCATTTTAAAGGTAAGTGGTGGTGAAAACTTTAATTGTATAGAACGTTTAGCTCTTTGGGGTACAATATTTTGATTTCTAGTTGGTGTAGTTAAAACTATTATATGACAACTTTATAACCTATCTTTATCAATAATATTAGATAAGATGGTGTAGGTAGGCGTGAACTTTAAAATTACTTATTAGTTATACCCACAAAATAATTACGAAATATTATGCTTGTGGTTTGATTTATTTCAATTTTTATATGTATAGCTTATTTTGTATGTTTCAAAATATTCCTAAGCAAACAAAAATAGATGTAATCTTAACTATATGTGACTTCACTATCTGTATGTTTCAAGCCATTAATTCCCAACCTTTTTTTAGCCTACTACCCCCTTCTGAGAATTTGATGCTGCTACAGCCCCTGCCCCCCAGTTAAATGTAATATGCCCACTGAACTCAATGATAATAACCTCGCAGAAATGCTATTTTGCCAACTGGTCAATATTTCCTCGTTTGAAAGAAAACATGATCACAAAATAAAAGCTTTTTTTTTACGTGGAATCATTTATAATTCTTATGAATAAAACATAACTTATGTTAAATGGTTATAAACATTAGGAATTGATCGTATTGTCAAAATTATAGAACATAAGTACAGTATTTATTTTTAAGACCCTTTTGTTAACTATTATATTGCCTGTATTTATTAGCATAAAATTATTCCTGCAATATCAGTATAAACCCATACGCTCTCGTACAACTCCCTTACAATTATTTACCAACTCACAAAACCAAAAATACCCCCGGAGGACGGTATCACCCAATATGGGAAACACTGGAATAAGGCTTCATTCTCGTGTTATTATCGTCGTGGCCTGCTGATGACGGAAACATTGGTTTTCAAATCACAGTCGGGTATGAAAAACTACACGTATACCACAAAGCTTAGAAAAAATATGTTCACTATACGTAGGTTATATCACAAAATAAAGGTAAACCATGGCTATAACATGTAGGGCCTTTGTCACAACATAAAGGAAAATCGTGTTCATTACACGTATAGCATAAAGTTTAGGAAAATTATGTATATTATACGTACATACAAACACACAGGAAAATCCTGTTTACTACACACATACCACAACGCTTGGGAAAATAATGCTCAAAAAAGGTATATCACAAGTTAAAATAAATCTATATTATGCCATTCATGTTCACCACACATAAAGGCCTACAACAAAGTTTAGTAAAATTATGTTCAATACATTTCCACAATATATCACCAAACAAATTCAAATCATGTTCACTTCACGTACATTTAGTGGTGGAGCTAGGGCAGGGGCTCCCAAACATTTTGAGACCACGCCGCCCTTCAAATGCACAATCTCCGTGCGACGCCCTTTTACCCAATATTTTTAAAAAATATGCCCAAATTCGATTTGGTGGTATTTTTAAAACGAAAATTGTAATTTTAATCACTATAATGCATTCTTTTAAATGTAACAATACAAATTAGAACAAAATTACAGAACTGAATAAGAACTTAGAGTAGACATATTTCTGCTGTACATAATCTCATATGTATATTCCATTCACGGTAGGAATTACTCTCTGAAAGGTCTTTTTTCCTACCAATATCCTACTATATAGTAGATTTATGGTAGGGAAAAAGACCTTTCAGAATTCAATTCCTACCGTGAATGGATTATACAATTTGTTCATAATGGTGAAACATATGTCTTCGTGTATGATTTATTACCGTATTTAAAATATTTACGAGTACACGTATTGAAAATTTGCATGTTGCATTTCACTAAACATTATAAGTTTTAGTTTTTCTTTATAGGCGCGACGCCCAACTTGGAAACCCATGATCTAGCTAACGTGTGGCATGTATGGCCTGTGCCTTGGGCGCCACTTAACGGGGAGGTGTGGGGGTAGGGGTGTCACTGAACAGTTTCTATTTACTCAGTTATAATTTCTCTTACTTTTTCTCATTTTAAATAATTTTTAGTTATATTATTAACTACTAAATCGAGAGTTAAATATTTGTTTTTGTAGCTAAATCCATTAGATTCATAATAAAAATAGTCTATATAAGATCTCATATTAGATTTCATGTCAGAACTTAGCCGTTGAGACAGAGAGAGACTAGGGCGCAAAGGTCCTAACGGAGTATTTCAACATGTTTTTGTTTGTTTTTAAGTGTTAAATAATATTTAAACTAAACAAGTTTCTATTTTATCTTATTTTTAGCACCGCGTCTTTCTACCCAGTTTATAATTATTTATCAATAAAAAAATATAATCTAAAATTGAGAATATATATAATTTTTAAATTATTAATAACATAATCATATTTATTGTTTTATGACGTTCGAGGTCGTTTTGATTTTCATTAGGAATTAAAGAAAATTTTAATTGAAAAGGAAGAAAAGAAGGACGAAATAGAGCTACAAGTGTGTCAGTCATAGTGTTATGACAACCCTGCTGTCATGGTTGAACATAGAAGTAGTGTTTAACAAAGAATAAGTGAAAAAACAGCCTGGCAATGTTTGTTAATTGCGACAATCACTCGCTCAACTTGGTGGGTGTGCCTACAGTCAAGCAGGATACAATGATGGTCACGGTTTTTGGAAACATCCAAGCCCTCCTCTAAGTGTCAGACTCTCATTCAACACAGTGCTGGGAAAAACTGAAAAACGCTGCGCCTGTGGTTGTGAAGTTGGAGTCCGAAACCAGATGGAGTGCAAGGACAGAAGCAGTGATGCCTGTTAAAAAAAAAAAGTACCTTGAGAAAATACTTAGAGCTATCCAGGACATTACAGACGATGGAAATGAAACCAGTGAAATAAGAAGTGACTTTCTTATTGATGTAAAGGGACTGTGAAACAATGACGATATTAAGGATTTAAAGCAGACGTGCAAACATTTGGGCAAATTCTACAGCTGTGATGTTGATGTACAGCAACTATATGAATAAATTTTAGTTTGTCGAATGTTTTTATCAAGCTGGGCCAACATGAAAATATCAAGACTTGAAGAGATTCTAGAATGTATTGCTCAGTAAGCAGATGAGAGCGTTTTACACAATCTTCACAGTGCTATTCAAATACTGCTAACCATCGCCAGCTGTGAGAGCTGAAACTAATACTTTCGTATTTGAAAGGCTTCATGGGTCAAAGCTGATTGTGTGATTTGCTCTGTTGAGTGTGTAAAGAGAAGAAACAGAAACAACAGACTTTAAGCACACCATAGATCAATTTGCATCAGTAAAAACAAGGAAGGTGCATTGGTAATTTTCTTGTATTGTCATAAGGTGTTAAATAAAAGATTAATGAGCTTGTCTAATTTTTGGGCTGGTATTGTGGTGAAGTTGTTTAAAAGACAGGTGTCAGGTGTTTGGACAAGGGTGCAATTTCAGTGCTTGCCATAGGCGCTATCACTTTTTAAAGGTAAATTATATTCATACACGTTTGTAATAATTATATTATTAGGGGTTTTGTCTTACTAAAGGTCTATATCCTTGTTCAAATTGAGTCTTCCATTATGTCCTATTAGAAACTTCCTTTAACTTTCTCGCTATCTTACAGGTAGAGAAAGCATTGTGATTGTCAAAAAAATTTAACTTGATATTTTGATGAATATCGACGTTTTATGAACCCCGAATTCGAAAAAGTGGTTTTAGAATTTCCGTCTGCCTCTCTGTCTGTACCTCGGAGTATTTTACCGACCAGGCTAAAACTTGGTATATAGTGTTTGTTACCACCCCTCTACTCCTTATTTATCTATGTAACGCTCTTGCATTCCCAAAGCGGCCAGTCATGCTCTACCCCTCTCCCCCCTTATATGTTCACTATCTCTAGCTAAACATTCCCCTCCCTTGCTTCGTGGCCGCTCGGTGGAATGCCGAGCGCTCCCGAACCACCTATCTGGGGGGGATAAAAGGAGCAGACAGACCGCTGGCTGGCATCAGTCACCGGGAGCCCAGCTCCGCGCTGAGTCACAACCTCTCGAATAATAAACCATCGTCAACAGTTTGTGTGTGTTTCTTCGTAATTCAGCTGCCCACCATAACCACTCTTCCTATCCGGTTCACCGCGGTAACTCGCCGAACCACCCTGCCTATCCGGTTCACCGCGTTAACTCGCCGAACCATCCTTCCTATCCGGTTCACCGCGGTAACTCACCGAACCACCCTGCCTATCCGGTTCACCGCGGTAACTCGCCGAACC
>CABFOV010001414.1:45446-81707 GCA_902141375.1 Timema poppense
TTTACCAAAGTGACTACCCATAATCCATCACTTTGCTAACGCATATAAGTATATTTTACTTTCTAAAATCCAAATAATATATGTATTTTTACTAAGTATAACATATTTTTAACAGTACTATAAAAAATGATACATTTTTATTAATTTATTGGAATTATAATTTTGTAAGTGAAGAATCATACAAAATGTATGTGTCAGTGATGTTAAATTTTCCAAAATACATAGAAAATTAAGTTTTATATTTCTCATTTTTTATTTATGTTTTAATAGCTCAAATGTTAATAAAATATTATATATATTTTTTACTAAGACTGTTAATGAGAAATAAGTGATTTTATTGTCGTTAGTGAAGGTACGTGGGCGTTAGCAAAGTGATGTTTGGGAAAACAGCATTTACAAAATTGTCACTTTACTAACGTGAGCTACATGACTAACATTAGTTTCGTCACCAAGCAACGTTAGCGAAGTGATGTTTTTGGCGGACTTTTGAGTATCATAACCATAATATAAGTTTAAAGCAGCAAACAAACATTGAGGGTAGTTCCTGCCTCCATTTACGTTCAACTGAACTGGTATTGGCCTAGTTATTTCAAAAACTCCAAATGATATTAACGTTAAAGAAGTGATTAGTTATTTGCAATTAACTCTATACTATTTACCTGAATTTTGTTACGTTGACCAAATAGTATTAAATACACTTTTTACCAATGAAATAACAAGACTAGTAGGTACAGGACAACAACACACGATGGCTAATGGGGAAAAGTGGAGCATTCTGGAAGGTTTCAGCGCCAAATTCAAAATATAATGTTTGTTCAGTGTGTTACTTGGAGACAAACAAACATCGATTAAAATTTGCAGCTCGTGTACCACTTTTTAGCCCATATATTGACCATTGCTAG
This sequence comes from Timema poppense, assembly GCA_902141375.1. NCBI lineage: Eukaryota > Metazoa > Arthropoda > Insecta > Phasmatodea > Timematidae > Timema > Timema poppense. The sequence continues at coordinate 46,349 of CABFOV010001414.1, forward strand.
CCAACCGAACTTTCCGGCATGAAACTCATAACTATACCTTGTATAGCTCTAATGTGAATCTCATGGTGTAGGTAGTTCAACGGTTCCCTATTTGTGACCTACCTATTAATTATTGCCAGCCCAATGATGTGTTTTGCACTGTGGTCTACTGAGTGTTTTTTCCTAAATTGTGTCCCATTCTTCCTCCACGCAAATCCGAGTACAGCTCCTTTAAATTCAGCCTTTCTCACCCCTACTCCATTAGCGTAATATATATATATATATATATATATGAGAGAGATACACGTAGGACCAGAACGGTTAGTGAGACAAGTTACGTTAAATTAATTTGTTTAAACCTACCTAATCTAATTTAAGTAGTTTCAATATATTCGGTGCCAGGCCTCCACCGTGGTTCGGATTCCACGTTAAACTGTAGGTCCTCCATTTCATCTCACAATCACCCTATCATTACACATTAGCGTGCGTATAATCCGAACGGGTAGTAAGACGCGGTGCTAATAATAATAATAATAATAATAATATATTCAGTAGAGATAATTTACATACTAACTGCGTAATACATCATTTTCCTTTAAATCAATCATTTCAAAATACGAAAATCAAACTGCTCAAGAAAATAACGATTCCATAACTTGTCCTGACGTGTGAATCCCACAAAAAACAAACAAAAAAAAACAGGTAAAATGTTTAGTTTTGGTATGTTCTCTCGCATGAGGAGTGTTCCACCCCGTTGGAATCTTAATATTTTCTTTAAAAATAAATTTATCAAACGCAAGAATTAGCGATATGTAAACAAAATAAAATACTATTATTGTATTGAGCACACCATGTAAAAAAATAAATATTTCCCGTCTGTGGTCTGGTGGTCAAAGTTCCTGACTAAATATCCATAGGTCCTAGGTTCAATCCCTGGCGCTTTCAGATTTTTTCTGTGAAGCAGTGGGTCTGAAACAGGGTCAACTCGGCCTCGCGAGAACAATTATTGAGGAGCCACTTGAATAAAGAAGTAGCGGCTTCGGTCAAGGAAAGTGAGATTAACGGCCTGAGGGTTCGTTATGCTGACACCATGACACACTCTATCCACAAATGTTAGCACTATCATCAATAACGGCAGGTGTTGCTTGGTCGGTATATCTCAATTGTGGGCTCAAGCATTGGAGTTTTTTTATTAGTTATAAATCTTCCACTTATTTTCGTCCAAATGGTTTTGCCAAAAATTTTGAAAATTATAAGAGTATTAACTTTGTATTATCCTTAAAGCAAAAAGTTACTATCGTTCAGGTGGGAGCGTGTCCGTATAAGTCAGAGGTATTGAGATCAATACAAATGCGTATGGTGCAACAAAATACATATTTTTTGTTTGCATTGTGGATTTTTATACTTCCAGCTCTACGTCTTTAAATATTTGCTTCAGCTTTTAAGAATAGTTTGAAATAACTTACCCTTTTCCGGCTATTGAAATAATTAAATACGAGAAAATCTCTATTGTGTAGGCGGACATCATCGAGAGCGACAATTAACTCGCGCACGCCTCGCAGAAAATCTCGAAATGGTTTCTATCTGCACCTTAACACATTTTTTACCTACATTCTTTGAATGAGGAAATTAATTTCCTAGACTGGGGAAACATTAATGTTATTGGAACATTGTTGTCGTTAAGTCGCATTTAAATAAACAATATTGACCATAATTCGCTAATTTAAAGTTTAAGCAGTCAATTTCATAAAAAAATATGTTCCACGCATGGATTATGAATTAAAAATGATACATTGATGTATATATTTTTGTATGTATTACAAATTCAAGAATTGATTAAACGTTTGAAATTAGTTTATATAAAACCATTTTAATTATCTAAATATAGATTTTGGTGCTCATTTTTTCAAAAAGCATCACAATACAATTAAATTCAGTAATGTTTCTTAGCTCCCACTTAATTATGAGTGGCTAATATATCAAAGTAATGTTTTGTGTACCACATCTTTCTCCCACACACACTATTTCTCACAAAATCTTTCTCTCACACAAATACACATAGTCCCCCTCACAAACACTTTATATCACACAGCCCCTCTCTCGTTCATACACTCTTTTTCACTTTCTATCTCACACATTCTCTTTCTCACACACACTCGATCTTTCCTACTCTTTCAAGTAATCTCTCACACTCATTTTCTAACACTAACAATCTCAATCTTACACTCCCTCACAGAATCGCAAACTCATACAATCACACACACACACACTCTCACCCTCACATTTTCTCAATCTCACTGAAAACACTCGCCTCTCCTCCTCTTCTTCACCTTGCCCACCCATGACAATACACAGTCCACATTATGTCTGCTAGAGGACGCTAACGGAGACGTGATTCCAGCATACAGGCTGATAACGACTATAGGAGATCGTGTACTAGTGAAATGGCGGTATGACGAAGCGTGCTGCGCTCTATCAAGTCCTGGGTGGGCTGAACGCGCACTGCTTTGTTATTATTCATTTAATGAGGGAAAATGATGTGCTAAAATCTATTCTGTGTTCATGCAAAAACAATGGCGTTGACTTGCTGTGCGGTAAACTGTACTAACAAGCATGGAGATGCAAAAACTAACTCTCCAGAGTCAATTTCTTTTCACAGATAAGCAGTGGCGTAACAGGGATGGGGGTTGAGGGTTTAACACCNGGTTTAACCCCCCCCCCCCCCCCCCGAATTGATTTGAAAAAATAAAATAAACATACGCAATTTTTTTTTAAAACCTGCCGGTTATTAGTAATCACTCAAATTATGCATAATATGATGCGGTATTGTGAATTGTTCAGTGTTTTAGTAGGGTAAGAAAAATTGGGAAGATACTGATGCATAATCACCAGCAGTTCAACATTGTGTCATACAAAATTCATATTTTTTAATTACTCTACAGGTGTAGCAAAGGTTTTCTCTTCGAGCTTACCACTTTGCCGAGTATTGCAACTTCAGGCTGTTGATCTTATAACCGCCATTAACATGGTAAATCGGCTCGAGCAAAGAATTCAAGAAATAAGAACAAACACCGAAATTTAGTTTTCAGCTATTTACGAATCAGCTAAAACACTTGCTGAATTGTTTGGTTCAAATCTTTGTCACACCAAGAATATATCAGAAAATACATAGGTGTAATGTAAATGTATACTTTGATGAGGCTTACTTCAGAGTTGAATTATTTTATTCGCAATGTTTGGATCATTTTGTCAGTCAATTAAAAACTCGTTATGTGCCTGATGCCAAAAGAGGAATCTGTTATCACTGAAGTAGAGAAAGAACAGATGAAAAACTGGTTGATTTTTACGGGCAAGATTTACAGTGTAGTGATTTGGTAGCAATTGGTGAACTTAACATGTGGCACAAAAGAGTGAAAAAATTGAAAATAAATTCAAGAAAGGCTATGAACTATTGTTGCCTGCAATAAAGAAATATTCACATTGTCAGTACATTGTTGAAAATAATAGTAACCTTGCCAGTGTCAACAAGAACCAGTGAAATATCGTTTTCAACGCTTCCGAGATTAAAAACTTACTTGAGAAAAATACAACAGGGCAGCAAAGGTTGAATGGCCTAGCGATGTTAAATATGCATAGAGAAATAAGTATTTCTCCGGACGAGGTTCTAGATGAAATGGCAAAATCACCTTTTCGATTGGAATTCAGACTAAATTAATGATGTAATTGGACACTGTCCTTAAGTTAGTTTGCTGTTAAACCAAACAATGTTTATTTCGTGGGCTACAATAAAACAAGATTGTTTTTAAATGAACTTGTATTGTGTTAGTCTAATCCTGTTTCACGATTTTAGTTTTAACTAAATTGCAAGCCGATTGTTTATTATAATCGTAAATTATCACTTAGGAACTCAAGAATGAACCCTCTCCTTTTTACTGGTGTAGAGTCCTCTCGGGGCTGACGCCCCCCCCACCCCCTCGCCTCTCTACACCCATTAATAAATTCTAATTCCGCCTCTGCAGGTAAGTAATAACCTCTTTAGTGGAATAGTGAGTAAGCTAGGCGTAATAATTAATACTAGTTCTCTAGTCAAGTGAAGCGTGTATTTTAAAACAATGTTCCAAGTACGTTTTATGTGCATGAGCTTACTTAATAGCAGTGATATCGTCAAATGTGGGCCTGAGTTTGTTTAACGAGAGGGGTCTTGCATTTTATTTTTCTTATGAAGAGTAACTTATCACGAGGAAAATAAAGAAGACATACTTACGTTTAGTGACATGCTTTAATTAATTAGACATTTAATTGCTAATTATTCACTGTAGAAAAAATATGGAATTGGCTATAATTTTTTTAAGATATCTCATTAATACGAAAGTGTATTTTATTAAAACCCAATATTGACCTTTTTTATGCGTCAAAATTTATAAATAAGGACTTTAATAGAAATATGTCGACATGAAGATGTACAACCGATATTAACATTGCAACCATTTTTACCAGAAGTGGAAAAGGTCACCCCCCAGGCGCATCTCCGGGACCATTGGGGCTATGGGGGCCCATCCCCAGGTAGAGGTTCCCCTTGAGAACTTACTCGAAAAAAGTCCATTCCCAACACCCTTCAGCCCCCCTTGCCCCCCTAGACGCATCCCCGGAACGGCTGGGGGGCCAATGTTTGGGGCTTACTGTCATTCAATTAATGTAGTTTTAGTTTATCTCATAAATATCTTACAGAAAAAACTATATTCCTATGTAATAACGTATTATAAAATATGTATTATCGTGACCTTGGAAACTCTATGGAAAGGTTTTGTTAATTCGTGAAGTGATTGTTGTATGTGAGGAGTCTTAACAAAAATAGGGACGCGGCCTTGGAATCTATGTGGAAAGATTCTTTCTTTATTGTTTTGTTTTTTTATTCATGTAGCTTATATACAATCTTTATTAAAGAAAGTATAATTTTTTACATACATGCTTTGCAATTTGCGCTTGGGTTTGCTAGTATTTTTTATTTCTATAAGCATTTAAAATCAAACTTCTGAACAAATATATTAATTAAACACATAACTTAAAATTCAATATTAATACATACACAACACTGAGTCCGCAATCATTAATTCATAACTGTGAAAGGGAATCACCAATATCAACACTGAAACTTCAATCCAGGAATATCAGCACTAAAGCTTAAGGCAATGCCGATTAGGTTAAGGTGTCTATCATTTGTAAATAAATAATCATAATTGTTTGAATGTAGAATGGTGCTTAATTTATTTATAATATTTCATTAATTAACTTAAAATTGAAAAACTAAGCTTAGGCTGTAATCAATAACACACAAGGTAATCGTTTTATGTTCCTTAAATTTATACACTAGGACCTTTGGGGTTTAAATTATATTTATTAGTTGGATGATCTAGAATTATTTTTTTTTTGTGACCACTCAAAAATAAAGAAAAGTCGGGATTGTAGTTGAGAAATTGTAAAAAGATAACTGGGAACCGTCAAAACTATCACCCTTTATGTAAGTTACATGCCCAAAATAAGCACAATAAATCCAAAATTGGGTTTCACAGTGTTAAAATAATATATTTTCTTAGTGCTCGAACAACTATCAAAAGACAAAGAGTTACTCTAAAACTTCCAAATGAAAAACCTTTGAACCAGTAACTATGTCACAAGAATACGTACGCTACCATACATTAAACATATTTAAAGATTATTCCAAGACTTAGTGAAATGCTATGAATTTTTTTTTATGAAAAAGGTTAACAGTAATATCATTTATCCTTAAATTAGTTAAATCTAGGTAAGCCCTTTATAAAATAATTACTCTATACCTGTATTTTCAAATCAACTCTATAACATAAGCTATGAAAGCATTATTAGTTATAACCTTTGATATTTCTTTTCATCATTTAAATATTGCTAATTTAGCTGTTTTACAGTATTGTGAGCTAAGTACATTACTCCTCTAGACCATTAAAAACATTTTCTTTCAGAGCTGTATGGTATTAGCTCTTTAATTAAATGATTAAATAAAATTGAAAATCAATCAAAGCCTTATGAGGGCGTCCTAGTTCCTTCAGCTCTAGCCAAGATTGCGTAGAGAGCACCACCATTCAATTTCATCACAGCTTCAAGGTCATGATTGGATTGTAACGTTAAATTTCGTGCCTTTAGGCTGGAAGCAAAATTTAAGTGTTATATTTCTTCACCTCACTCCGGAAATTATAATTGTTATGTTAAAGTATATGGATCGAAAGGAAGGGGTAGGCCATGTAAGACGTGGCTAAATGTTGTAGATGAATGTGTGAAAAATAGAAACATTAAGAGTTTTAAGAATAAAATAGCATATATGAGTCTGTGTATGGATGTTGTTGAAGCGAAGGAGGTATGCAAGGATAAGGACGTGTGGGGAAAGTTAGTGAGGATGGTTTAAGTACGAAGTGTTTTTTTTAGCTATATTCACAGTTTCTTGCCTACCCTGTAAGGGAATGGCATGATTAGGTATGTATGGAGGCAGGCCTCTGCAGGGGAGGATCCACATCATTTTCATTGAGGGTCATAGCTATAAATAACATAGTTACTAACAATGTTAGATTTCTGTTTAAAGACATTTAAAGATTTGTCATTCATATTTGATCTTATGTATGTTTTAAGCCGTGATATACTCTCACATTTTTTAAAAATCAGATAGTTTTTATAAACTATTTGGAGTGGCCCTCATTCAACAATTTTTTGAAAATGGTTCACTCTAGACTTCACTCTAGTATTTGCCTTGATTTTCTTTTTAATTAGATTCTTTTATAAATTATAAGCCACCATTTAAAGTGTTCCTTATCTAGACATTTTTGAAATTTGGATGCCCATCGAAACTATTTGGAGTGCTCTTCACCTTAATTTCTTAGGATGGTTAGATAACTCTAGAAAATAATTTTTGAAATGGTCTTCCACCGACAAAATTTGAAAATCAAATTATTTCATAAACTAGGCTATTTGGGGTGGTCCTCGCCCAAAAATTCTTCAAAATGACATGCATCTAGAAGCTATTTGGAGTTGTCCTCCCGTAGACATTTGTGAAGTTTGGATGACCTTGGAAGTTATTTAGAGCTTTCCTACCCTGACGTTTTCTGCCAGTTAGATGCCTCTAGTCTATTAGTTATTTAAGGGAAAACCCCCATTCATTCTTTTTTGTTTCAAGCTTCGTGCTTTTAGAGAATTTAAATTCAATTTCCTTCCCTGTTAATTCAATTTGTGTACAGCTACAGTAGCCCCATGGCTTTTTTGGTGCTGACCGACAGCTGACGGCTTTGAAAAGTTACCAGACCAAATTATGTATCCCTACGCCGAACCATATTATCTGCAAAAACATGTGTTTAGCAGCTGTAACTTCTAACAGTCAAAATTTAGGTATATACCTAAATGTTGACTGTCAGAAGTCAGCTGTGAGCTGTCAGTCAGCACCAAAGAAGCCAAGGGGCTACTGTAGACTTTTCGTCTCCTGTAGGGTTGACTGACCGACAGGTATACATTCTTTCCAAAAATAGATACCCTCAACACTGCCCAACTAGCGGAAGGAAATAAAATACCGAGATAAAGAAAGAAGAAGTTTGGTTTCTACTGGTTTTTTTTTCTCGGCTCATGTTTGGAAGGCCGGGTTTCTATTTCAAAATGATACACAGCTGTTGTAGTGCTCTTTAAGTTTGTACACTTGTATAATATAGTATATTATTAATAATCAATAAAAGTATATTAGATTTGTATTTCTAATTAAGGTGTAGGCCTAAAACATTGACATTCTGCATTAATTAATACAATAACTAATTCTGTTTGAAAGTTGATCGTTAAAATAAAAGGTCCAATAAATTAAAATGTGGGTAAATCTTTTAAATTGTTTTAATAATAATTCATAATAGACCAAATTAAAACTACTTTGGATAAAAACAATGTATTTTTACATTAATATAATATACAAGGATTTTACTTATAATAATTTAAAATTAAGGATTGTTTATAGTAAATGCACCAACATTCTTCTGACGAGGATGAAAAAAACGAAATGTGAACTATAAAGTGGAAACCCCCCACTGCGTTTGACCAGGTATATTCTAATTCTTTTAGGAAGAACAGGTTTATAAAATTAAAAATACAAATAAATACACACAAAAAATGGCGAAACACGTTGATGGCATTTTACTTAATTATTATTTTAAAGGTAGGACTATTTATAATATCTATCGAAAGTTAAAGATGTAAATCATATTTTCTTGAAATATGAATAAATCACTGTAGTTTTACTAACGTTTCTGGCTGTCATTTACTCTTCTTACGATCAAAATTAGAGTATACTCAACATAAGGACAATAAAAATATAAATTAAATTAAGTAACATTTTACAATACTTACAAAACAATTGTGAAAAAGTCAATACTTTTTCGTGTGTGTTTAATTCCCATAGTATTTAAAAAGCCCAGTCCCTTAGCGTTAGGGAAATAACTATAAATAAAACCAATGACAAACTAAACATTTATTTATTAATGAACAAAAATCTTTGTAAAGTGTCTGTTTAAAAATATTTAAATCAAGTATTTGAAGTTGATGATTAACTAATGTTAAAATGAAATCTAACACTATAAGATTTCCTTAAATAACTAAGCTATGTTGTTTTTGGGGTTTCCTGTTGTTCACAAGTATAAACAATGGTATGTAAATTGTAACACTATGGAATCAATCGCCCCGTTCGGGCGTCAATTGTAACACTATTGAATCAATCGCCCCGCTTTGGGCGTCGATTGAAACACTACGGATTAATTCCCTGATATAATAATGCTGTGATGATGTTTAGGTTGTCTATAGCTCCGTGGATTAATTCCCTGATATAATAATGCTGTGATGATGTTTAGGTTGTCTATAGCTCCGTGGTCGAGCGCCTATCATCACTGTACGGAAAAGATACCGTTTAACCAGCTGTCTATAGCTCCGTGTTCGAGCACTAATTAAAACGGTATAATTAATACATGTATAGAAAGAGAATTGTTGATGGCTGTTTATTCACACACGGTTTATTTAAATGACATCGGTTAATTACTTATACATACTCCAATTAAATGCTTAATATCACTGCACACTTGTGATGTTAATGTAAGTTATTTTATACTGTGTTAGAATGTGACTGCCAGTGTGTGGCTCTGACTTGTAAGTGGGCGGAGATCCCGGTGTAGATGTTTGGATCCCGGATGCCTGGCTGATACGCACAAACCGCTTATATATGACATACCCCTTGCATGTTTCTCCCCTCGCCAACAGTGTAAAATCTAACTAATATAAAGAGTCCTGGCGACAGGTGTTGTGAAGGCTAGCTTCTTATTGGTATAGGGAATTGGCGTCTTCGCCAAATAATCCGTAATTGTCAAATACTGTGGAGTTGTTCCTTTTAACAGGAAATAGCGCAGTTGTTCTTTTAACAGGAAATATGGTATATAAAATTTATTTTAAAGGTGTAATCCTTTTCACATTATTTCTGAGAATCGCGTGTTCCTTCATGGATGAATCTTAAAAGGATACGCTACCTATATTACTTTAAATAAAAATTACATTCGTCCATGACTTTTTACATAATTTAGAGTTAATTAAACCAATATCATTACAAAAAGTGTAATTTAAAAAGTAAATTTATAATAAAATTAAATAAATTTTAGATCAAGTCACGTCAACCATATAAGTTAACAACAAAAGATAAAAATGTTAACGTAAGTAATATTGATGCTTTAGCTCTTTGTTACAATCGCATATAAAGCAAGTAGAGTTAGCTAAGACAGGCATGTTATAATTCTATACAGCCCAAAAAAAAAACACGTGGGTTAAAAAAAACCTTACTGTATTTTGAATACAAACTAATTGTCTAATTTTTGAAATTAGTTAGTTTATTTCCCCTTTAATATTTAAAATTTTATTAATTACTTTAAATTAAATAATGATTATATATAGATTGGAAATGGAACTAAACATATTAACATCGGACTAGATCAAACTAATGTTATTGAATATTTTAAAGAATAAACAAACAATTTAAATTTAAAACATTCTTTTCTAAGAACCAAATTTTACTAACATGATTGCATGAAAGTTTTATTTTGAATTTTTCTAACTAGTGTCTAATGTTTGTAATTCCTTTAAGAAAAATTATTTAGAAAATATAATATTATTGTTAGGCCTAGACGTTATTTTCTTTGTGAAGTAACAGTCTAGACACTAATTAATATGTTAGAATGATTGGTTGGATCAGATAACATACATAATATCTTTAATCACACCACAACAAACCCAATAAAACCTAATAAGCCCTTTTTTTAATTGCCCGGTTTTTTTTTCAAGCCTGAGCTAAGAGCTATTCATTGAGAATAGAATAGTTTGAATTCCTACAAAGTTAAACAATTAAAATAAATAGTTCTATAATCGTACTTGTGTGTGTGTGTGTGTATGATATTTGAACACACACGCACACATATACAAGGCATTCCCTTATTGGTTCCTGATGACCAATTTATAAAAATTTTATTCCTAATTGTGATATACAATGGAAGTAAACCAACTCTTGGCTAGTTACTATATGAGAAAGTATGTAAGCTTGTGTCGTACTATACATTTTAATTTACGTGAAAATGTTTATAAAGTGAGAGTTTTCCATTAATTTATCATAATAAAAATACTGTCAAAAATGTTTCTAAGCAAAAACAAAATAATCATTTATTTTAGTAGATATAATATATTTCTGATAATTTATAAATGACAGCCTATTAACATAGAAAATGTAAGTGTTTCCCCAAATTGAAGCTATACCACAAAAAAATGTGTAAAGCAGAATTTCTTTGTTTGTTCTTCCTTGGGTATTATATGGGTCAGTGGCACACCCAAGAGAGGGAAAACTGGGAATTGGTCTCCTCCCCCAAGGCTCAATACTAGTTTAATAAATACATTAATTATGTGATTGTTAAGATAAAGAGCATTAAAGATGTGTCGAGTGCATGAGATACCTTTTAAAACCAGGTTTACGACCTATATTTCAAAAGAGGTATATGCTATACACATTAAAATATCCCCCAATTTCCTATTGAAAAAAAGCAAATTCATACTAGATTCTATATATTGTATGCAAGGCCAAAGCCCGATAAATATTGAATTAAAACTACCTTATTTACTGTTTAAAAATAACTAAATAAATACAAGTAACGATCTATATCTACTAGTATTGTGAATGTCAAAAGAATCTAACTCGAAATTTCGATAAATGTCAACGTTTTCGCAATGCCGTCTCTCCATCTGTCACTTTTCCCTTAATACCCCTTTTATACACTTAAACCTATTTTAAACTTATTACATAACCTTTAAAAATTAATTTGATTTAATTTTTACCATTTTATTATTTTTAGCTACCTTAAAACTATTCTCCCGGGCAAAACTGTACTTCATGTTAGTGATATATAAAAAAATAAAGTGGTTTTAAGTGTGTGTTCAGAAAAATCTAATCCCCTTCAAGATAAGATGAAAAATTGAAATTTTGAACATCTTTAAAAGGACCACCTCATTTAACGAGAAAAATTTACGAAATTAGGAATTTCAAAATTGGGCTCCATGACTTGTAGGGAAGGGGTTATAATAAGAAAGACGTTTTAACTTCGGTAGGAGATTGAAATTTGGAATTATACATGTGAGATGATTTCACCCTAAACCATTATTTGAAATAAGTCTCTTCTCTAGCCCCCTCCCCAGTAAACACAATATAATACTTAGTCACAAAAGAATGTCTAGCTATCTGGACAGTTATTATGTTATGGTCAGATAAATAAACCGAGAGTTGAACAATGACGTTCATGTAGTGGCAAAAAAACACTTTGCTTAAATAATATTTGTTTAAAATAAATAAATAAAAATGCACACAAGTTTGCAACAAAAAAAATAAATTAAATGAGAATTAGTCGTAAATGTTGACAGTAAATCAATATACTATTATTAAAAATTCTGTACTTTATGAAAACAGCTATTATTTAAAAAATGTGCTTCATTATTTAAACTCCCTTTAACATTAGCCCTAATTTTTATTTTACGTTTTTAAATCACCATGAACATATTTATATACCCAATGAGCTTATAGTTTTTAAAATAAAATCTTTAAGAATGTCTTGAAAATAAACAAACAATATATCTATTGACATTATTTATTAGACATCTTTTCTAATCATAAGAGGAGTGGTGATTTTAAGATCAAAGCTCCGCAATGTATTATTATTATTATTATTATTATTGTTATTGTTATTTAGCACCGCGTCTTACTACCCGTTCGGGTTATACGCTTTAAGTACTAATTACGCTAATAGATTAGGAATTGGGAAGGTTGAATTAGAGGAAGTGAACCCACATTTGCGTGGAGGGAGAGTGGAAAACCATTTAGGAAAACCACCACCAGTTCACCCGACCGAGATTCGAACCTCGATCTCCCCGTCCTAAGCAGTTGAGCTCAACACAACTAGCGCGTTAGCCGACTACGCCAACGAGGCGGGTTCCGCAATGTGTTGATTCATGTAAAGATTTTTTTTTAATGAGAAAATCAATATGCAGATTAAAAAAATTCATACAAGTTAGCACAAATAGTTATTTGGCTTCTTAGTAAGGTTTTCCCGGCTGCTACAATGAGCACAGCACCCTAGATAAGACCCTGCTCGACGTTCTTCGACTTTAGTTTTTAGCTCATCGCCTTACTAACCGTTCGGGTTATACACATTTTCTCCCGCTAATAGGAGAGGGGTGATGAAGGTAGAATTCAGGTTAAATGTACCTGCACTTGCATACAGAAATAAATGTATAACATTTAGAAAAAATATCTCGAGAATGACCGGCTGCGAATTGAACCCCGATCTCCCCGTTGCCAGTAGGCTAGACTAAATGAGACTAGCATTTATTTTACGTGCTCACTAGTGCAGCCATGAATGATTTTAGCTGAGATTGTTATTCCTATTCTCGAACAATATTTTGTTTTGTGTTTGTGGCGCTATCTTTATACTTTAGCATTCAATCATATAATAATGCTGGCAGTTTGGTCGACTTCACTGGTTTTGGAGTAAAGTTCTCGCCTCCGGACCCGGTGTTCATGGGTTAAAACCCCGCCGGGGTCAAAGGATTTCTTTCAAGTGATAACAATTCATAGCATAACTTCTTTTGGAGGGAAAGTAAAGCCATTGGTCCCATGTCGGTTGTGGTATGTAAGATAACCCTGTAAGGTTTGTGAAAATACCTTTCCCGGCAAAATTGTTAGGCCCTTTCGATCTCACTCATAGAAATTCTCGTGTGCTTATATAACCATTTGGTTCAGAAAGCGAACGTTAAATACAACAAATAAATAAAACTAGTAGTTGGACCCGTTCCTTACCCACGCAATAAAAATTCAAATGATATCAAATCAACCAAACCAATTATTGTCATTAATCCGGCCCTGCTACTATCCATCTGTGTTATACACATTTTAATTATAATAACGGAATGGAGCTAAGGAAAATATATATTAAAGTAAGCGTATCCACATTTGCGTGAAGGAAGCGTGGATAAACACTTTGGGAAGACCAGCCCTCGGTCCACGTGGCCAATATTTGAACCCAGAACTTCCAGCTACAAGCAAACCAAACATGATCCTGAAACTTACCTCGTGCACCCAAAGATTCAGACCCATTGATTAAATGTTCAATAAAATATCTCTTCAAAATATTTATTAGTGCTGTGATTTATGAGAACATTTTCTTACGAACTTAATAGTTCTAGTTTCTACGTTGCATGAAATAAACTATTAATATTTCTAATTAAAAGTTATAAATGAGAAAACATGTGTTTATTATTATTATTATTATTATACTATTAGTAGTGAAGATGAATATATTGTTAGCTAATCTAAATACCTGTTTTATACTCGATATGGATCGAATTTAAATTCTAGCACTTACCGAGGAATAGCTATTTCATTTATTTGGAGGTTTTTTTTTTGTTCAAGTTTCTACCCCAAAACTTTATTTTCTTCAATTTAGAGGGTGGTGGTCTTTTGTTCCCCGTGGGCATTGTTTTATTTAATTATTATTATTATTATTACTGTTATTATTAGCACCAAGTATTATTACCCGTTCGGCTTATACGCACTTACGCTAATGTGTAATGGTAGGGTGATTGTGAGATGAAATGGAGGACCTACAGTTTAACGTGGAATCCGAACCACGGTGGAGGCCTGGTATTCCACACATTCACAAGTTGTGATTAATACACGTATTGTCAGAGGTGAAGGAAGGGTCTGGTAATCAGATAAATCTGTGCCGGTACCGAGGATTGAACCCCGGACCCCCAGAACAGAAGTCTCAAACTAGTTTTCTTAGTGAAACTTGGTAAATTTGTTTGAAACTATCACACATATATCAACACAAAAGAAAAAAAAAAACTATTCACACATGGACTAAATATATAAAATAATACTACTTAAAATGTATTGCATTTTTAGAGCAAAAAACAAGCAAAAACATTAAAACTATTCTCACTGTAGAATGTATATTTGAAAACCAGTTTGGGACGTCAGTTGCAACAAATCCTCATGAAACTGCGAGGGGAGTTAGCGGGTCGTTGAGCGGTAGAGGAAATGGATTCAAGAAAGACGCACAGCAACCGGCCGGTAGACTCAAATTGAAAATCAACGATATTCGCTTTTAAAAAATACAACACTTGATGTGATGTTTCAAAAAATTGTTCAGGTGAAAAGTATTAAAATAAGGAGGGGGTGAAATAATAATTGCTTACATATTTTCTTAAGTTTATTTTTAATTAATAAATATATATTTTTTAAATACAGCCCTTGTTAAAATTATTAATTAAAAAACATTTTTTTTAAATTCTTCAATATCCAGGAAATAGCCAAAGAAACAATCTTTTTGAAAACAGAGATATTAAATTTTTGAAAAAGTATTTTTGGCGTAATCATGGAAGAAAAATTAAAAAAATTATTTTAAAAAGTTGAAATTAAATAATTTATATATTTTTAATGGTTGGATTTACAGAAATCAAATTAATTTTGTTAAAACAAACAACCTTTATTTTAATAGGAGAAAAATTTACAAAGCTATTAAATAATAACTACCATCAGATATAAGGAGGTTAGTAGTACACGTTTTTTTAGATATTTGGTGGGACTTCCCCCTTAACGCGGTCTTCTCCGGCAAATTTTTGGCAACCATAATGCATCCAGAAGTAATTTGGAGTTTGATTTAAGGCCATCTTTGAGCTTCATATTCGATAATATCAGAGGATTTGAAATATATCTAGGGGGGGAATTTATTCCAGGGAAAGGCAAATTATTTCCAGAGGATCAGAGTCCCCCCACAGTTCCGCTTCTCCTGCTGTCCACACATACTCTATGTTCGGTATTCGTGGATGAACTGCTCTCAGGTGATTATTAGTCTTCTTTGATGTGTGCTAGTCTACCGTCTCTAGGTGGAACAATGTTCGTTACTCGCTATGCACGACAACTATTCTTACATGAAAAAGAATGTTTTTTTTACACTTGCACGAGTCATATCAAAAATTGAATAAACGTGGACGAATAAGGCACGTGTGGGGCCGGCTTAAGAGGTGTTTGCGCGTAAAAAGACAAAAATTGTATAATTTATCTGTGTTGTATTTCTTTTCTAAAATTTGAACCTTTTTTTTTGTGCCTGGGCCTATATATGTATGTATTTTTTGGGGGGTTCTCTTTTCATGTTTGCACGTTGTTCGTCATGGGATTAATAATAATTAAGTGTAACAGTAGTTTTTCACAATTTGAATGTCAGGTATATTTTATTATGGAAACACAGGCCTATAAATTATGTTTGGTTTATTCAAATGGAATGATAATCGATTATCCATAAATTATCACAGTCGTAATAGAAAGGTTTTTGATAAGCGACAGCTTTAAAGTTTGAAAATTTGGATATTAGCGCGACGCGGACCATAGCTACAGCATGGGTGCAGGCCAAGTGGCTTTGGAAGAGCCCTTTTCCTTGTTTATGGTCAGACAAGAAGGCTTCTAGAATCTTTCAATTTCATAAGACCCCACCATTATTTCGTAAATTTTTAGAAACGTTAGTAATAAAAAACCACGCCAGAACAGTTATCTGCTGTGTAGGCGAGTTGCGGCTTTATCTTGAAATAACGTACGAGCTGCAGCCCGGTTTTTTGAGACACACGTACAAATTGCAGCCCATTCACTTGAGAGAGAGGTATGAGTTGCGTCCACCGAATTAGTTGTGTGCTTTCTATCATGCTGTCTTAAAATTCTGATAGAAACTATCATCGTCTCATATCGACATCCCTAGTAATATCCAAACTTACTCAGTTCTACTCGTTAATTGTTTTTGGCAAAAACTTAAAGCTCAGTTGTTTTTTTTACGATTTCACACCTCTCTATTTCTTTTTGCTTTTTGCTTTGCCAGTTGTTCCCTGATGAATGCTTATTCAGGGTGTCTACCTGACCATAGTTTTGAAATTTCAGAATATTTCCAGTATTTCCATTATATTCTTTCTAAGAAATTCAGTATATATGAAAGTTACTCAGAGACAAACAATCCCTATTTCAAAATCATAAAATGATAAAATGATAAGGTAGACCTAGGTCTGCCATAGTTAAACATTTTTAGATCAATAATCAAGTGTATTGATGCATATATTCTAGTATATACTAAGGATGGGGCCGTAAGACCTACAAGGAATATTCATGAATTCAAGACTCAAATCATAATCATTTTTTTAAATAGGTACTAGGTTTGAATTATTTTTTAAAGGTATTAAAATAGTTCAATATTTTCTTGTGGTTAAAACCAAAATAATGAAAAACCCAACAACCAAACCCCATGCCGTTAATTTACCATTTAATGCAAACAAAAACAGAAGTGAAGGAAAAGATCCTGGTTAATGGGAAAGTTAAACAATTATGCTTAAAATATTTTCTAAAATACAAATTTTAATTAGGGATTTGATGGCAAAATGAAGTTCAGATTTGAAAAAAGGTGGATCCGACACATATTTAATACACGTACGTGCATACACACACACATACACACACACACACACATTACAGTTTTTGAAAGACCTATACCACCGTCGACCTCAGCGGTCTTGGGCTAAAGTGCTTGCCTCAGGACTCGGTGTGAGTAGATTAGAACCCAACAAAGGCCTAAGGCTTTTTATTGAGCGAGAAAAAATCATAGATCAACATCCTTTGGAGGGAAAGTAAAGCCGTTGGTTCCATGTGGCAAGTAAAAGAACCCTGGAAGTTATGTGAAAATACCTCTCCTGGCAAAATTGGTAGGTCATTTCACCTCACTCTTAGAACTTTAGAGGTACAAGTAATCAGCCTTGGTGGCGCAACTTCAAAGAATGATTGTAGCCAGGGAGTTTACTTTAACACAAAAACTAACTATTATCCGCATCACTTTCCACAAGTTATATTTTTGATAATGAATTTGTTTAGTAAATATATAGTAATAAAGATACAGAATCTTCAATGGAAAATAACCAACAAATATTATGTTGATAAAAATTACTTGAAAATAAAGATAATTGCAGTTACCTAACATCATTAAAAATTAAGATAATAAAACCCAGAAACAAAATATATTTTTATAATTTAGACAAAAGTTAAAATTCATTCAACCACAAAACTTTTTTAATTTTTGCATTTCATGTTTTAACACATCTGCCTCTTCCTTTGCTTTCTGCTAAACCGTTCTTCTTTTCACTTCTAATTTTCTTATTACTTCAGATGCTGTTTTTCTTTTTGACTTAAGTCTACTTTGATCTATTTTCTTTTCAAGCACTTCTTTCCTTATTCCTGATGCATTCCTCAAAGCATGAATCATATTTTATAAAATTGTCATATTTAGATGTCTCCTGGCTGCAGTGACTGCATCATAAGTTACACGTTGAGCAATAAGGCTGTCCTCATGTAGGTTTTCAACCAGAAATTCTTTAGTCACAGAAATACTTCGCTCAACGGCTGCATTGCTATGGAAGAGAACAAGGATTTTTTTTTAGGGAAATAGTGTAGTTTCTGGAATGCATTTTCTCTAGAAAACATATTCATGAAGAACTTATCAAGCTGATCACCACTCGAAGTGAATTGTTTAAGGTAGGCCTAGTCAATAACTTCTTACTTTTATACAAAGTACAAATAGTCTCTTTTTACAACATCAGCTTGCACGCTAGATAGTTGTTTCATGTCTAGTAGGACTTCTAATGCAAAGTTATCCTATAGGTCCTAACAGATGGATTGAGCATGACTGTGGGAGAAAGACAACTAGCACCCTTAACAATTTTGTAGGAGAGAGGACACACATGTAAAAGTTTGTTGCAGAGATCAACTAGAAATTTTTGACAATCTCCTCTAAATTGAAGTATCTTGATGTCTTTAATTCCATTCAAAGCTGCTGATGCTGCGAACCCAATATATACAGTAGGGAGTGATTTCATTTTATATTGTTTTTTTAAATCAACAGCTAACAATTTTTTGGAAGTATTTGCTGAATTAATTACATCACATTTTACAATTATGTTCTTCAAGTGCTCAAGTAGTTTATTTAGAACTTCAAACATAATGGCAATAGAGGTTGATTGTTCTAATATTCGGTGATAAATTGCTCCAACTCAAGTGAAACTGACAGCATGAATCCCAACTTTGATGTCAGAAGTTCATCCTTCACAAAATTGCTTAATGTTTAATATTATCAGATTTTGGAAGATACTTGTTAGAATAAAAATACTGTTTTAAATACGGTAGCATTGACATTGCTTTCTCTAGCACCCTTGAGTTTTCTACCCATCTAATAGAACAAAACTCCATCGGGAAAAGAGATGATCCTGTTATTCTTTGATAGTATGCACGTCCTGTTGGAAAATCTTTAAATAAATAATATAGTGAGCGCAAAAACTGGTTAATAGTCCAACTAGAGTTAGCATCTGCTGTTTTGTAAGCACCATGGACAATGTGTTTTGGCAATGTGTCGTGTTACGCGAGCTACAACACTCTATATATATATGCATCAGGCCTTTGGTTAAACAAAATAGAAATGTATTAATTAATGAGAGAAAAAAAAATATATATATATATATACAGGTTCGGGGAAACTTTTTCTGGGTAGTATGTGGAGGAATGTTTGGCTACACCATAGTTAACATGTACTAGGCAGATGAACAACCTTAACTGTGCAAAGAAAGCTGCTTGGAAGGTACTAGTATTGTACAGGCACTTGCCAAAAAAAAACCAAGAAACATAATGATTTCTAAATATGTAAATAAAGACAAAACAAATTTACTTAAATAAAAAAAAAGGAAATGATTTCTTTACTGTGTTTACTTCTCCAGTATTTAAAACAAAAAAACAAGTTCCCTACATATTGGGTCGACCAGATCACTTACAACATTATTTACAATATTACTTTCCTTTAAAATACAGTTTGCTAGAAATATGGTTATTGGATAAATAAAGTGATAAAAAAGGTATTACAAATAAAAATAATAAAAATTTGATTCCCACGATGACTCGATTTCCCACGACATTGAGATGAAAGGTATCAGGTTCCGATACTTCCCATATCCTTAAAGGGCCGAAAATAGTTTATAGTTTAGTTCTTTATATATGGGGTTCTTGAAATCGCCCAATAAAATAGAAAGAAGTGAAAATTTGGAAACCGAGATACAATTAAAATTTTAAAAATCTTGCACGCTTTGTTCTGCCCAAAGATGGAACAAGCTCGCCATATGCCGGCGTCTTGCGTTGCAAAAAGAAATAGCCACCTAGGACTGTATTGGATAGAATTTTACTTATGGCAAAAAAAAGATTATGCCCACTCATCCGTTAGTTTTGTTTTGGTAAATTCACTAGTACTAGAAAGTCCTTCTTTCCATAATCAAAAATTTCCAGGGGCTCAGCCACGGAACCTTTACTCACTTCCAACGCTTTCACCGCACTAGCGCTATTTTTTTTCAGGAATCCTCCCGCCTAGACCACTTTTCCACGCATCTTCCAAGAACTACCCCAAAGTTAGCCGAAATTGGTGGAAGGTGGTAAGATTCCCTCAAAATATCTTAACTTCCAATATAGCCCTTTTATAAACTAATACAAAATTGTGAAAATTCTTAAAATTAACAAAACCAAAATTGTGATTCCTAAAACCATTACAAAAAACAGAAAAAAATAAAAAATAAGATCATTTTCACTCTACCATCACGAGGCAGAAATGCACTCCTAGTAACACGCTTGCTTGGCGGGTTCGTGAACTACTTCACTAATCAAGATGGATTCCATTATATAAATTTGTAATAAGCGAAAATAAGCCGGAAAAAAGGGAAACGATAGAAAATTACTGCAAAATAAGATGCGTAATATAATAATGCAAATATTAATATAATATTAAATTTCAGATATTTTGGTTCTCCAAATATGTAAACTACCAAGGAACCACCTTAAATAGTTAATAGCCCCGGGACACAGCAACTAAAACTAAAGTAACGTGCTGCCAAGGCAGCCATTAATAACACGCCGCTAATATATATCAAAAAAGAAAAAAATCACAACTAATATAATTAAATTACGAGATGTTTAAAATAATAATAATAAACTAGGGGATTATTGAAAACCCTCACCGTGTAAAGAATGAGTTCCAAATTTCAGTAACTAAGGATCTTGTGGAGACGCTTCCTTCAAGTGACTTTTGAGATCACTTAAAAATTTGAGGTTTACATTTGGTCCATGGAAACTTGAAGCATTTTTTAAAGATCCAAGCCCTCGTCTCTTAGTGCAGATATAAAGTTCATTAATATATCTTGAGCTGTTGCATGACCTAAAAAAGCAAGATGTTGAATATCTTGAATGAATTTCATTTTCACTCCAGAAGCAAACAACATCCATCTGAGTCTTCTGAGCCACAGTATTTATGCTCTCATCAAATGAAATACAATAAAATAAGCATTGCTTAACCATATTCGCAAGTTCGCTTTTGAAAAATGACCTAGTCCATACACGATGATATATCCAAGTTTATCTCTATCCATTTAAAATTCCTGGGCAATATCCCTCTTGAAAAACATTGCTTTAAAAATATCACCACAAGCAGAAAAACTTTCAGCAGAAGAAAATGTCATTACTTGATTAATAGCCCACAATATTTCAGCATGAGAAACTTCATCTTTGACAAGGAAGCTCAGATCTAGTTTCAGGTTCCATAACTACTTCATGGTCATTAGCACTAAAATGTGCATCTTCATGTAGGTCTACAGATGACACTGCATTTTTGGCCGTAGGGAGAAAGTCCAATATTTTTTTTGCTCCCACTAGAGCTTTCATTCTGTCAACATGCTTCTTTCCCTTGGCATGAGATCGGATTGAAGATATTCCCATGTTACTTACATCAAAGTTAGTTTTACACAAAGAACAATGGCCTTTACTTTGATCACAATCCACTTTTTGTAACCACAGCCAATCTTTAAACACTGTACTGTTTAACCAATCATGAGTTTACTCATTTCTTCTTAAATACAAATGTATCAAGATAAACAAGTGGGATTTGCAGAATACTAAACCAGAACAAGCTTAAAAAGGGTAGTTTTTCTTTTGGGTGGATAGAGGGGGATGAGGAGCGATAGGGGGAGGAGTGAGAGTAGGGGGATGAAGTAAATATCACAACTACTGTACTGTGCCGTTGTTATGTCAAGGTCAGGCAGATTCACCAATAGTTTGAAGTGGTGTTTAAACTTGAGCAGTTACTAGTAACTCATCACTCATTATGGTTACTGCTAGAAAAAAGTTGGTCGGGGGCGGGTAAGGGGGAGATTGGCTGCTAGTGTAGTCAGAACAGTTATTTATTTATTTCTCTAGTATGGAAGGGGGAAGGAGGACTTAGAGTAGACATTGAGAATATAAAGGTTGTAACATTACATTACGACCCACCACATGCTGACATTTACGCATAACTCTCTGTAATTCATACTACCCGCTCCAATTATACCGACACTTATCGAATCCCTACAGTAGTACTATTCTCTATTGTAGTTCACGTAGTTTGGTAGGACATAATAATACAATTCTGAACTATAATATTCTCTCGACATAATCAATTTCAACATAGTAAAACTGTTCATGTACTTATCGATTGAATCTTCTGAAACTAGCAACCACCAAGACTGGCCTACACCTATCATCCTAAATTGACGAGTGGGCCGAGCGAGCTAACGATGTTCCAACAAGATGTAGTCCACTCCATCCTGTTCTACTAACACGTAATGGGTTGGCCAATATTGGACACGACTAGAGAATGACTATTCACCTATTCACCTGCCCTCTGATGTAAGAAAGATGAACTATTTTTAAAACATCAGGTGATTGAAGAGATGGTTTGGAAGTTGGATGGAGCCTTGACAACAAAGGGTCTACGTAATCTTCCAAAGCCGCATTGACGTCACCGAGCGTGTGTTCAGTTCTCCCACCTTGATTCTATTGCGACGAAACCCACTATATATTGTAGAAGTGCGTGTATGCCAAAATGACTTTTTGATTTCATCGCTTGACCGAGGAACATTGTCCTGGACCTAGACAATGTGAGAATAAAACATTTATATATTATATCTTCATCAGAATCGTTACTATGGCAATTTATTTATTGGACTCTGATTTCATTTTAACTCTTAGTGTCAGCCATGTTAGATGTTGTAATTTTTTTATTATCTAAATCTATTGATTTTTACCTGATCGTTAAATTTGAAATGAGACTATATTTTGTCTGTCGCCCCTTGGGCGCTAGAGTCTTTTCGAGTGTTAAATCTTTAGATAACCACAATTGTTAATTGACTTGGAGTTGAACGTAAATGTAAAGTTAAATGTAAATTGTGGATAATAGTAATTAATTTTTAAACTTCAAGGTAGCGTTTCTTATTTTTGTTTGCATTTTGAAATATAGTCTAATGTAACGTAATTTTCTGATGATTTTGATTAATTATGAAATTAATTAACCTTGGTATATTTTCTAATATTTTTCTATGGTTTGTTTCTAATATGATATTTTCATTATAACGTTTTTGAAGTATTTATTTTTAGGTAAAAAAAAAACACTTTAGTAACATTTTGAAGGTGCCCATTAGGGCCTTATTTAGTCTTTATGTATTATCCTGATGGATATTAATATTTTTGATTTATTGTACTAAATTCAACGTTACGGGTTGTTCTGTCTCTTCAAGACTGACCCATTTGAATATTGGATATATTACAAGTTTATAGCTCTCTCTTAAATTATCTGCGCAATTTAAAGATATGAAGTTATTATCGATTTGTTAGGTTTTCAACATATCTATTGATTAATGAGACCATGTAAAGTTTTCTGCTCTAATGTTATTGTTTTGAATAAACCGTCCGGATTGTTGCCTTTAAATATTGCTAATAATTTCCCTTATCACTTGTTCCATAGCTTACTCCCACTCCCTTATATCTTATTAATGGTCGTAAATAAAAGGTAACAGAGTGTGGTTGTAACAAGGTCAGCAAGGGAGGCAAACATCCCCACTGCACGGTCATCTACAAGGTTAACTAATTGTGTGACAAACAAGATAGACTAGCGGGGGAGTAATTGAGGGGTGGTCAAAATAGAACTATCAGTAGTCCAAATAATAGCAGGGGTCTCAAAATGCTTAATCCAACATTTTACTCAATGTAAAAAGGCTGAATATTTTCCCAGTATCTGATTCAAAATTCCAGTAGGTTTTTGTCCTTATTAAACCCTTACGCCTGTATTTTATGTACGTCTCGGTTCGAACGTAATGCGACAACTAGGTTGTAGATGCTGAGATAGCCACTGTAGAACGAACTGTTCAATTTGGAATGGAAACTTTCGCAGATATTAGTGGTTCGAATGCAGTTGGCAGGTACAAATTCAAGGGGGGAATTTGCCACCAAAGAATTATAGTTTTCAAATATGTGGTCGATGAACTGCACAATCCTTGTATCTTCTGACGGCTTAACCGCCATAAAGTCGTCAGTAAAGCAGTCAATGAATTCATCGGGATTTTAAAAAGCCAGTCCAAAAAAGTTTTTTTTTTAAATAACTCTTAGGAGTGTTGGAATGAGCGTTATAGAATTTAATGAGGCCTGAGGTTTTACTCTTCCTCCACCAACTTTGTCCAAAGTGAAATCAGCAGCCACTTACTTCTGCATCAGGCCAGATTTCCTCTACTGCACTCTGGATTGCTGATTCAAAGTCTATACAGACTTCAGACGGAGAGCAGGCAGCCCCGAGAGAAATGCAGTGACGAACTACGTATTGGAATGCAGAAGTCTACGTAGTTTTACATTTGTTGGTAAGCACAAAAAAAAAGTATATTTATAAACATCATTTATTAAACAATGAATGGTAAGGAGTTGGTTGAAGTAGGCCCTACTTATGACATCTTTTGAATGTCCCATCCACATAAATCTTTTGTACTTCACACAACACTTTCAAATTTTGTTGTATGTAAAACTCAATTATAGAGATTACTTTATCATTCACAAACACAAATTGTTCACCAATATTAGTTTTAATGTTCATAGAATTCAAATCAGTATGCGTATCCTTAGCGCTACTTGGCAATCGAGAATGCTTAGATGAACGACCATGATGCACATTATGCCGAGGGATTGTCACATCATTGTTGGTCAAAGTAGGCACATCCCCTTGTTTCAATTCCATACCTAAGAATCAGTTTTGCCAACTTGGAATAAATATCTTCGACAGCGATTCTTATAAGAGTATTGCTCAATTTTTGTCGATTAAGGACATTCTCATCAATTTTTCCATGATTGTGACTGGTGTCACTTTCAATTGTACTATTTGCTTAAGATAGCTTTAAAAAATACTAACATAACTTCTTACAGCATGGCTACCATTGCACACCATCCTTAAGCGTTTTATGAAATCGAAATTTGTAGCCTTCATAAACGATAAGAGGTTTCGACTTTTCACTCGCGATGAGCTCCATTGCTGAAAACACTCGATACAGAATGGAACCGAAATCAAGACTTGTGGTTTAATGGCTTGGGTAGACGGGAAGGGATCTTATCACTGAAAACTAGCGATACACTAACAACAATATAAGTAAGTCAACAGCCCGGGCCACAATTCGTAGGCCTACGTAGCTCCAAAAACGTGGGGCCGCAATTAAACTGTATCTTCTAGAGGTAAACAACTCGTGCGGCCGCAAGTCACCTGCAGCTTATCTGGGAGTGACTTGTTGTGCACAAAATACCTGGAAGAGGGATGAAAACCTGTTAACAAAGCTAAGATTTTAAGACGGTGACACAAGAGTCTTGTCAACACATAAAAATAAAATGACCGCCGAGGTTTGTTAGATAAAAAGAGAATATTTTAACACATATGTATTCAATAAGTTTAATATTTTGAAATTATCCATTGACTTGAAATGTATTAAAGGTGGAAACTTTTGATTACGAAAGAGAAAATCAATATTATTACAGGGTACACGCAGTTCATGTGCGAGCGAGAATGGTAAAGTCATATTTTAATACGTCAGAGATATCGACCACGGTGTACAGAGCGTAAATAAGAGTGTGAAGAGACTAGTGGAGGCTCTCTTTCATTTTTTATTCGTTAGACCAGACTTTGGATAGGAACGTCTCATGCTTAGATTGTAATACGGGTGCTTATTGACATCATCTTTTTCAACTCATATTCGTATGCCCCGCCATCAGCCTTTTACCCCCAGCTGAGTTGCCATTTTTTAACTCATAAATGATCAGAGTTATTTAAATGAAATAATGTTGTAAAGTATAGTGTTCATTATGGTATTTATATTATCATTAATATTTAATAATTCCCCATGAAATGAATGGCTTCACCATACTAATGAAACGATATTTATGACCTGATAAATTTGAAAACTTGTGAAAGTGAGACAATATTAATTTTACTAATTTGTAGAAATTAAGTGATTTAAAAGTATTTGGTTGTTTAGTAGTTTTACTAGATGCATCAGTAGCGCTAACGGAGAAACCAATGTAATGGGTTCAAAAGAGATCGTAAGTGTCCATAAGAACCTGTACTGCAATTTAAGAGTGGAACGGCTTATAGTTACCCGACTCATTCCTACAGCATAGGTGTAAGCGTTATATATATATATATATATTTGAGAACGTGTTAAGTAATACAATGATATGCCACTGCTAAAGGTGAGCCTCACCAGCAGTCTGTTGATACCCAGTCTAAGCCTGTGACCAATTCTACCAGACTCATCCCTCACCGAACACGCTCGGTGCCAACACACAACCGAGTCGGACGAGATACCATGTCCAACTAACTCACCAACCCCGATGGCGTCAACAAACATGAGATTCCGTGTTCGAGTACGTTTCAAAAGCTTCTAGTACAATCACTAAGGATCAAGTTCAGCCTCTAATGTTTTACCGCAGTCCAGACCTTGCGCAGGCATGACGTCTTTCCCGTTACCGGAGCATAAAGAGAAAGATACCATACTTCCCTCCTCCTTTTCCTACACCTCCCTCTTCTGGGATTTGGAAGTTATAAAATAACCGCAGAGTTGCAACCATGGCACTCTTGGCGGCTATAGGAAACTAAGGTGCTACACTTAATTCTAAAAAAGCAAGGTATACATTATTTACTTTTTGGCATAGCGTATTTTGTGTAATGTTTAAAATTCTCTTTTGGAATGATGCCTTGATGACAAATTTAAGTTAATATTAATAAAATCTTTGATTACAGATTTAAGTTGATTCACAATAAAATGCTCTTACAATACTCATGCTGTATGTCGCAAGGCGCACAGATTCTGAACCAATAATACTGCTGTTTGAGATGGGAATCATAAGAAATTTGCCGTTGTTAAAATTTTAATTCTGTTTAACAATATAGATTGTTCCTATAATTTAAATATTTAGATGTGGAGTGTTAATAATTCACTTTTAATATTGGTATATTAAGAATATTTATATTTGAGGTTAATCAGACAAAACGTCAATAAGTTGTGATAACTTGTCACTGGTAACTTAATCTCGTAATAATAAATGATCCTTGACCCGTTTAATGTAGTTGGAAATTTATGAGTTTATTGTTTGACTTTCTTTCTTTCATGTACGAAAGAAATATTAGTGCACATATATTTATAATTTGTTGAGGTAGTTTGTCTTTAAATTACCTATGATAGTAAATACTTTATATTTCCTAAGATTTATATCGAGTCAAAGGCATACTAAGTAATATTCCTACAATATGTGTGAACATTTATTTGTATTTCTCATGTAAAATGTGTTTAAGGAGCTTGGATACCCCTGGTTTGTTACACACCGTATCTGTGGGACAATTGGACAGTGTAGGAACTTCTCGGATTTAACGATTCTTCGCCTTTCGAAGCAATTGTATTTAATATATATTTAATCCTTATTGATCCCTTTTTGGGAATCTATGTTATATAAGGTCATATTTTTGTTTGTCTCATTACAATTCTTGTTTATTTCTATAATAAAAGAAAATTTTTTACTCAGCCCAGCCTTGGGTTTTGGTATTATTATTAACGAGGTAATATCGTTAAGTTTTCAAACCGCCACTCTCTCGTTCCTATGTTATTTCTTTTAATTGATAAGATGTAATCCTTCTTTTTACAATAAAAAAGGGGATGCAGAGCATAACCATATAAACGTCTCACCCGCTTCGGTGGCGTAGTTGGCTAACACGCTAGTCGTGTTGAACTCGACTGCTGAGGACGGGGAGATCGAGGTTCGAATCTCGGTCGGGTGAACTGGGGGTGGTTTTTCCTAAATGGTTTTCCACTCTTTCTCTACGCAAATGTGGGTACACTTCCTCTAATTAAACCTTCCCAATTCCTAATCCATTAGCCACACCCATGTGTAAAAGTTAAATAACACCATAGATACAAAACTCCAAATTATTGTCTAAAATAATTATTAGGATACTTACCCGCCTAACAAGATTTAAGCTTTACAACCTTTCTTAATTTTTATAAAAATGATAATTGCACTTACTTAACCTAGGCCTAACATTTCATGTGTTTCTAGACTAAAATTTCGAAAATAATTATATAAAAAAAACAAGTTAATGTTTAAAGGAAAAGATAAAGTCATAAAAATAATACAATAATGCAAAGGATTATGGGACAACACAATGTGTTTTCCTAGATGGTTTTCCACTCTCCCTCCACGCAAATGCGGGTTCATTTCCTCTAAATTCAACCTTCCCAAGTCCTAATCCATTAGCGTAATTAGTACTTAAGCGTATAGCCCGAACGGGTAGTAAGACGCGATGCTAAATAAAAAAACACAAGATGACATAAACTGCTAAGGACCACGGGTTAACACGTATTTGTCAATATTTACGTTTCTATTCTTTTTTTTTGTGAATTCAGTGAGCTTTGTTTGAATTGTATGATTATTTAAAATGATCAAACTTGATAAATCTTAGTACTATCTAATTTGCCGTTTTCTCGGGTGAGTAATAATAAAAAGTAAATATATAAATATAGTGGTATAGTAAAAAAAAGTGGCATATGTGTAAGAGTTGGTGTCCTTACCTATTTATAAGTTATTGTTTTTTAATCTTAAACTAAAATGTAGAGTTTATCTTGAAATTTTTTAGTTTATAAACTAAAAAATTTCAAGATAAACTCTACATTTTAATACAGAAATTATATAAAAATAAACTAAATTAAGTTAAATATGAATTAACACATTTCAAATAAAGTCAATAAAATAAACTGTAGGGCCTTTTAGTACCTACTACAAAGAAGTAATAACTTATTATTAACTTGGATGTATTCTACAAAAAAATCATAAACCCTTCAAAAGCTAAAAACGTGTTTTTTTTTCAACGGGTCTTTTCCAACTCTCGATGAAGGCGAAATTATGGAATAAACCTGGCGAGAGAATGAAAAACTACATTGTAGAGTAATTCATCCCCAGCGCAGACACTCAGAAACAAACCCCGGCCTTTCGGGTCGAAGTCGGCTGGCTGTACTAACATATAACCCATCATCCTTGCTATTTATTCTATATTATAACATAGCACCTAAAATGTATATAAATGTTTTGAATTTTGGTAGGTACTCACCATGAAAACCATCAACCTTTTTTGCGATGGCTGCTCCCTTCACAAGAGAACTTCAGCAGCAAAATACACTGAATAATAAACCGTTACAAAATATCCCTAAGGTGTAAACATCACTGCTTTAAATTCATTTAATAACCAACGAACACTCACATTTTAATGTTTATCTTAGCACAAGGTTAGTTTCCCTTATAATGCTTTTGATACTGACCTGTTTAACTGTTATTCAAGGCAAATATAGGCCTACACGAGAATTATGGGAAGACGTCCCACAAAATCCTTGTTATTCTAGTTAATGTTATCGATTTATAATAAATAGACTAAAACCAAACAATTCACAAAAGCCTTTCTACCACAATAATTCTTCGAAGGTCACTCAACTTGTTAAGCATAAATACAAATATATATATATATAATACTCCATATACATATCCGTATAAAGTTGAAAACAAATATTCACAGCCAGGCTACTTACGATTTAATTGTATTAATGGTAAGAAAAGTTGGAACTGATACAATTAGACTATCCTTTTAGACTTTTAGTGCGTGTGTGAACTAATAAAAATACCGTACTTTGAATAGTACCGGTGTCCTTAAGTAAACCGTGAAAATCTCGTTACTGCACATTCCTCGATTTGTATGTCACATACGTTTAAAAAAGTACACAAATACGCTCATTGTAAACATTTTGTAGTTACATAGTTATTATTGCCTTATTATTGTATTAGTGTGGATATTAACCATTTCATTAAAATTTGTAAATATATGTGAAATGGAGTTTAAATCGAATTTGATGTTCACATTATTATGACTTATGTCTATTATATAGGCCTATCGTCTTATTCAACAAAAGTTCAGCCTACATAACAAAAAATCAAGTGTCACAATATACGATAGGCTATAACAAAATTAATTCGTACTTTAAAAATTATAACAATAAACGTAGTTAATATAGTGTATTAATTAACATTACATTAGGTCTTTCAATCAAATATTGATGAATAGTGAGTTAAATGCAGACAATTTTTTTTTTAAATAAACATAATGTTTATAGGTCATTAAAATGTTATCCAAGCACTGGTTCTACACTTTGAAGAATGTAAGGGTTTCAATTAAATCTCTCAACAGTATTTACTAAAATAATATCAGTGTAGTGACGTGCTACATTACAACACAGCAAAACACACACACACGTTGTTTGAATGTCGTCACTACTTTGGTTTTATTTCCTCACATTATCGATGGTTGAGATTCAATTTAAATAATGAAATCTTCCATGGTGTTTAGTATATTCTCCAATACGTTTGATTTTGAAACTAATTTCTTTGAAGAAGCCATCTTATATTACTTCAAACAAAAATTCATTTCTGTGTATCGCAACATGAGCTATGTAAACATTAGAACCAAACACGAGAACACTATTATCTATTATTCACAAGTCAAACCGGAAGCTTAGATAGCTCCACCGGGCACCTCGCCGGCTCCCGAAGCACTGACAAATGACAACCCGGCCGTGCCGTACTGCCTTGTGGAAAAAGCACGGCTCGGAACGGACAGTTTCCACGGCTTGGTTCGGCCAGTGTGGCACAACAACTAGTGTCCTCATTGATATTTAAGTACAAGCAGGTTCTTATCGAAAGGGGTTTGGAGAGGCAAGGTGTTCATATCTCTGTCCAATCTCAAACCCAGTGACTTAGCCAGGGGCTAGAGGTCCAGACCCCCCTCGAGGAGTCGGCTTATAGGCGTTAGTTAGCCCCCTCTGTATACTGCCAGCTTAAAACAGTTACTTAATCCTGTTCTTAATTCATTTTGAGCTTTTACTTATATTCGTTGTGTGTTTTAATTTGAACAAATAATATTTGTTATAGTATCTCGGCTTGAAAATATTCTATAATCTATAGAATATCAATACCATGGTATGCCTGTTTGAGCTAAGTGAGTCAAGATTTAACACGATTTGAATGTGTTCTATAACCTATAGATTATCAATACCATAGTATGCTTGTTTGAGCTAAGTGAGTCGAGATTTAACACGATTTGAATGTGTTCTATAACCTATAGATTATCAATACCATAGTATGCTTGTTTGAGCTAAGTGAGTCGAGATTTAA
Organism: Timema poppense; assembly: GCA_902141375.1. Taxonomy (NCBI): domain Eukaryota; kingdom Metazoa; phylum Arthropoda; class Insecta; order Phasmatodea; family Timematidae; genus Timema; species Timema poppense. The sequence goes on from CABFOV010001414.1 coordinate 77,607, forward strand.
CACAATTTGAATGTGTTCTATAACCTATAGATTATCAATACCATGGTATGCTTGTTTGAGCTAAGTGAGCCGAGATCTAACACAATTTGAATGTGTACTTGCACTGGTTGCAGGAGGAGGGGAGTATTTATACAATAGGGATGGCTGTGCGGGGGGAGGTACGATCAGGTCAATATATGGGGGAAGGAGGAACTTTCCTTTAGACACCCCCGAAATGAAATTTTGGCCACGTCACCACTCAATGTTTAGCCTTGTAGTTTAATGAAATACGTATTATACAATTATGTGTTTAGAAAAATCTTTCAATTGTTTCAAGAAGAATTTAATGTTTATATTATTATTAGCACCACGTCTTACTACCCGTTCGGGTTATACGCACTTACGCTAATGTATGATGGTAGGGTGATTGTGAGATGAAATGGAGGGCCTACAGTTTAACGTGGAATCCTAACCACGGTGGAGGCCTGTCATTCTCCACATTCACAAGTTGTGATTAATACACGTCTTGTCAGAGGTGAAGGAAGGGTTTGGACAATCAGATAAATCTGTGCCGGGACCGAGGATTGAGCCCCGGACCTCCAGCGTGGAAGTCTGAAAGCTTACCCCTAGACCACCAGGTCACCGTAATGTTAATAAAAATCCTTGACAACTTTAATGGAGGCTTTGCCACGAGAGAGTGTATCCCTTCCCCCTACCCAACCAATCTATTTAAATATATTTCTGCTTTTGCTTTTAAAATTAGTTTTATCTGTAATAATGTTTTGGTTTTCTTTGCGTACTGGGTTTTACAGCGATTGTATTATTGTATTGAGTTATAAAATTAAAGTTACCCACGTGGGTGGCTGTATGGTCCAAGGCGCTACTCTCGCAATAGACTATTGTTCCGATGACGGGTATAACGTGGTTCGATCACGGCCGGTTGTGGCTAACTGAAGGTGTTTTTCCTAAAAGGTTTCTCTCTATCTATCTCTACGCAAATTCGGGTGCACGTAATCTAAATTTAACCTCACTCATTCCTGATCCATTAGCGTAATTAGTACATAATCGTTTCACCCAAATGGGTAGTAAGACGCGGTGCTGAAAATGGTTACTAAAAAGCACTTTTTGGTAATCAGAAACGTTATTTTTTAAATTTATCTATTTAATACTTTTTTCCTCTATGATAAATTTATGATTATATAGTTTTTAACAGCCTAAAAACCTTGATTAAGCTTTAAATTTGAAAATTAATAATGATAATTTAATTTTTAACTTTTTTGTTGACATCCCTCAAAACACCACATTCATGCGAGAAAAAAGATAATAAATGGTAGGGTATAAACTTTTATCTTTGGATCAGAGTTAAAACAGGCACATCCTTGATTTCCCTCTCCCATATTAACATGTAACCAATTTTTGTTAAAAAAAACCGCAAGTTTTTATGGTTGCAATCGGTAGTTCTTTGATTGCTCCGGATTTTTCCACATGAGTTTTGTTTGTTTAATTCGAATAAGCTTACAAATTATAAATATTTACATTGGTGGAGGGTTAACTTAATGGTAACCTTCCACCCTCCCCCCTTTCTATACACACATACATTTAAAAAAATCGACATCTTTATATTTTCGATCAGTTGTTCTTCTTTTGTTCCAGATTGTTCCATAAATGTTTCATTTGTTCATTTCTAGAGGTTCAATAATTATATTTTTACATTAGTGAGCTTTAGAGAAGGGGATCCAGTTTACGGTTTCCACAAATATACTTTTCAAAATTTGAATTTTTATGGTTGAATGGTTTTTACTTTGTTTGATCCGAATTGCCTATCAAATGGTTTTGTTAGCCCCGAATCTGTTCTTGTACAAACGAACTTCTGCCACGAGGTGGTCAAATTATTTATATTCAAAAGCGTAACACAACATCATTATGAACGCACTTGCAAACAAATTAAAGAAATGTTTTCTAAATCAACATAAAAGGTTCATCATTTCGTTAAAAGCTCACAATTTTGATGAATTGATTGAGAGACCATAGCACACATTAATTACTGACAAAGATTAGGATAGTAGCTTACTTTAAAAAAATAAACGTATGGTATCTTTGACCAGGAGAAATATAATATTTAATTCGGTCGCACGTGTGTGTAGGTTTTTACCGTCTCTGGTGGAACTGAATATGGGATGGTGCTGACTATGCGAGTGTGAGGTCAATAGTGATTTTAAATCTAACTTAAGCTCAACCAAACAAACTTTGATGACCGTTGGAATAATTCCCCTTTAGAGAAAAATACACATGGTACTAGCCAGGAATCAAAACCATGACCCCTAGGTTCGTAGCCAGGTACACTGACCACAATAACATGGGATCGGTTAATAACCTACTATCATCCAAATATATTTATTTCCTTGAAACATGCTTGAATCTAGTGTTTTTTTTATGTTTTCTCCATAATATTAGAGATAACTAATAAACATTTAGGAATTATATACCTAAATCAACGCACTCAAAAAGTTTATTTTCTCAAAAAATTTGTAATTCATATTTTATGGTTGTTGGTTAAAAATTAATTATCTTTATATTAATTTGTTTAAAGCTGAAAGTAGATTTGTCCGGAAAAGAAAGCCCACTTCCGGATGAGACGGAAATCTGAAATTCGGCAGGAAGGTTTAGGGCCTACTACAAATAACCAGAAAAATCTAAATACTAGAAATTTTATAATGGGGTTCTGGAAATTGGGGGAGAGGGACTACAATTAGACAGAAAAAAAAATTATATGAGGTAAAAATTAAGATTTGACAAGTAGGTAGAGGGATCATCCCAATCAATCATTAAAGTCTGAAAACCTTAAATTTTTAGATTGGACTCCAGGAAAAATGGCAGAGGGTGGTTAAAATAAACATAAACATGACTATTAAGAGTCGTATAAAATCTAAATGTTGCACGCAGGTAGAGAGACAACTCCAGATAACCAAATAAGTCTTAAAATTTGAAATTTGATTTCTAACAGGGGTAACGGGGTGTTGAAAATTTTCAAAATTCACTGATGTATCTTTTGGACCAGTGACAGAGAGCCTTGACATTTAAAATGAAGATATCTTCCTAAAATTAGGTGAGACCTTTTGAGGGCTTTTTAATTTTCTTCTCCTAAAAGGGTGGAGAGGGGAATAAAGGTGTGGGACTCACTGACACACTCATTACCGTATTTTCCCAAACCCTGGAAACTTGAAATTTTTAATAGCAGGAAGGTAGCGGGATTTTCCCATGTAGCCAGAAAAACCTAGGGTTGGGAAATTAAAAAATTGGGCTGTGGCAAGTGGGGTCCTATAATGATATTTAAAAAATTAGATGCAGTGGGAAATTAAAATATGGCAGAAAGGTATAGAGACAGATCCAAATAACCAAATCAATCTAAAAATTTGACGTTTTTATGAGTGAATTGAAGAAAAGGGGTCGGAGGCTTCAAAATTTCAAAAACTTATAGTAAACAACTACTTCCTAGGGCGGTAGAAACTTGAATTTTGGCAGGAATGTAAAAATACAACTTAAAATTAATTTTAAGTGATTAAAATTTTAATTTTTTAATTGGTAAACAGACAGGGAAGGGGGTTCAGTAAAAAACCATTTTAGGTGTGATAGAGAATTTTAATTTGGCAGGCAGATAGTAGGACAGATCTAGATAACCATATTTATTTTAAAATTCGAAATTTCTTAGTAGGAGTTGTTTTAATGGGGAAGGTGGGCTACAATTTCCAAAACAAATAGAAACAAATAATTAATTGTGTGATAAAAAACTTAGATTCGCCAAGAAGGTATATACCAATCCAAGTAACCAGAAAAAGATTTAAGATTTTAAATGTAGAAAATAGAAAACGCGGGGTGGGGTTATTAAGTACTAATAAAAAAAATCCTTTTGTGAGGCAGAAAATTCAAACTTTCCAGGAATGTAGAGGGGTTACTCCATTAACAAAATAAGTGTTAAATATCTACTATTTAAAAAGGGGCCTGAAAAAAAGGAGGGGATTGTAGTAGTTTAAATTATTACCAAAATTATTACAAAATCTTCTTTTTGATATAGAAGAATATTTTAATTTGCCAAATTTGTAAAAGGACAAACATACAAAAAAA
>CABFOV010001414.1:83128-95967 GCA_902141375.1 Timema poppense
ATACATACATACATACATACATACATACATACATACATACATACATACATACATACATACATACACACATAAATACATACATACATGCATACATTCATATATTTACATAGGTACCTGATCCCGCCGTTCCCTTACGAGGCAGGCAAGAAACTGTAGGCCTACATATAGCTTAAAAAACTACTTCGTACTTAATCCATCCTCACTAACTTTCTCCACACTTTATTATCTTCGCATACCTTCGATTCAACCACATCCATTCACAGAGTCATACATGGTCGTTTATTCTTAAAATTCTTAATGTTTCTCTTTTTCACACATTCGTCTACAAAATTTAGCTACATCTTAAATGGCCCGCCCCTTCTTTTTGATCTACATACTCTACCTTCATTTATATACTGCGTCACTCGATTCACACTCTTCCTCTACTGACTGTTCATACGAGTTTTTACTCATTTCTTACACATGCACCCAACCACTCTCTGAGATGCATTTACCCGTCTGTCGATTTCATCATCCATCCTTACATTTTTAAAGAACTTTCTGCCTTGATACAAAAAATCACTCACTTCCTTTAAAGGTTTCCTATTTATACTAATCTGACAATCATTTCCTGATCCGTCCTTATCAAAGACCAGTAACTTAGTTTTGGAGACATTTATACGAAGATCCTTTCTATCCGCCGCCACACTCAAACTATTTCATGCATTCTGCAATTCATTTTCTTTCTTATCCATTAATACGGCATCATCTGCATATAGCAGCACTCCTACATTCACATTGTCAAGTTGTAATCCAGCAAAGTCCTCGCAATAATTCCTCATACACTTATCCATGAATACATTAAACCAACAAGGATACATAACACATCCTTGTCTAACACCCTGTTTAATGTCAAACCATTCGCTTAAATTGCCATCCACCCTTATGCACGTTTTACTTCCATCATACACCGCCATAATTGCATTTACTAACCATGCATCCACACCATACTCACGTAGAACATTCCATAACATACTCCTATTCACCCGATCTTACGATTTTTCTAGATCAACAAATGCACAATACACTTTCTTCCTTTCTGCCATACATTTCTCAATCAGTTGTTGTAATGCAAATATCTGGCTCACGCAAACTCTACCTGGTAAGAAATCACATTGCACACCCCAAATCTTGTCCGGAGTTTTTTCAGGCACACTCTCAATTAAGACTCTACCACAAACTTTGCCTGGAATACTCAACAAACTAATCGCCCTATCATTCTTAAATTCATTCATAATGCCTTTGCCTCTGTAAGTACAAAGGAACAATTAAAGTATTCTTTCAATCATTAGGAACAATTGAAATCCCAGCACACATATTAAACAACTCACATAATCTGGCAAGTAGTACCACGATCCCACACTTAAGCATTTCACTTGTGATCCAATCTAAGCCCACAGCTGGGCCATTCTTTAACACGTTTATAGCTTTTAACACCTCAGCCTTTTTAATGCTTTCCTTCATCATAACATTTTCCATATTTTTTGCTACTTTCTCAACATTTTTCCCTATACAATTGCTCAAAATATTCCTTCCATCCCTCTCTTATACTTTTTCATTTCAGATCATCTCACCACGTTCATTCTGAATGCCATTGGTCTTTTCTTGCACTCCTTGTTTCGTTCTCTTTACCTACTTTCAGAACAGCTTAATATTTCCTTAAAAGTCATTCTGAACGCTTTCTCATTCTTTTAATCCCATTTACTTTTTACTCTCCAGTAATACTTTTTTTTTCACATCCATACTTTTCTCTTTGTATATGTCCCATAATCTTTTATGTTCTATTTCACTCTTCACAGCAATTATTTGTTTGTATGCTTTCTTCTTTTTTCCTCACAGCTTCTTTTGAATTCCCGCAATATCTATCAAAGCATAATTGATAATTGGGCTAGGTTTGTTACAGAAATATAGAAAGCAAGTTAAATAAATTCAAGTTTAATGCTAGCAAAGTTTGAGAGTACAATACAAGTTTATTTTCAGGCTATGAGGTTATATCCCTCTGTAAATCAATCACAGAACAAATGGTAATTGTCCCCTTAATAGGCCTAATAGACAAGCGACTGTAACATCACAGTCTTTAAACAGAAGAAAGTATCACCAGGATATTAGAAAGAAAGATCTATTAAATATTCCAGCTTATAGTCCAGGAATATTGTCGAAAAAACAGGTAAACCCAGACAAAATTCGGAGAGATCTGAAAATTTCAGGATAGATTCATAATTACGTGCTTAATAACCAAAAGTCCCCAAAAGTCAGAGGATGAGCTTTTTTTTTGTAAAAGACCCAAAAGTTCAAAACGTCTATAAATACTTAAACATTATTTTAAAGTGGGAAAAATTATAAGAACGCAGAAAATTTCATGATTGAGTCAGAATTATATATACTAAAAAATATATAAAAAGTCCCCTAAGTCCTCCTAAGCCCAATTTTCTTCTAGCTCTTAATAATAAATTGGTGACCTCCATTCTTTTCCCCCGAAATTATATCCTGGATACGCTAGAGATATCTTGCGAATCTCTCAATTTTATTAATACACTTGAATGCGTACCCGAATGGGTAGTTAGACGCAGTGCAAATAAACTAAAAATAGTAAGCCTACATTAGCATTATTGTGGGTTGGCCTTTCCCTCCGCTTTCATCCCTCATTTAGCAGAGTAGCTACACAACGTGGCGAAAGAGGTCAGCTCACTCATCCAGCTTGCACATTCAGTTGTAATTTTGAATTTTGTAAGCATGAATGTGTGCTTATTGTGTCAATGTTCATTAGAAGAAGGGATTAGTGTTTTGGTTGCAAAGGGACTTAAAAGATTAAAACAAGCAAGTGTTTACCGCCAGAATGGTTTGAACACAGTGCTTAAAACACACATATCAATACGTGTCCACTCCATTAGTAAGAAAAATTATACAAGAACTTCGACTATCAAAGCGGTGAATAACTAATTTTCGTATACCCAGTAGAGCCTACAGTAACGACTTTTATTAGAACATGTTTTATTTTAAACGCCATGTAGTTAATTATTCAGTAATTTAATAATTAGGGGCACTCCATATTTACCAAAGGCTCTTAAATTTGTGGTGAGTCAAGGCATTTCTTAATTCAAGAGTTTTTCCCACACAATATTATATTTCAAAAGTATATAGAATGTATTTAAACAAAGCTTATATTTTTTGACAGTCAAGAATTTTTGTTTGGACACAAAGTTCTACATACTATCTAGGTCTCTCACTTTTCAACAACATATTTAAAGGACAACAATGAGTAATAACAAATGTACACACATCGTAAAATTGTATAAATGAACAGAGTTTTTAAATAAAAGTATCAATTTATTTGATTAAAATAATTATAAATCATTGTTGAATTTAAGTTTCATCATCAATAATATTGAAACTGTAACATGGACGTGGTAAAAGATTTATTTGTTCTGAAAATATTACGTATTTTATTTACTACCTTTTATTACATTTTTTCATATACAAACTTATTGTATCTATTTACATAACTCCATAAATATTTATTGCTAAATTGAAAATATGACTAATTTTATAGAGACTCGCTGTTGGATCAAATGATGGAGGCAGTAGTATTGAAAATGATTTAGCATCAGTTCAAGTTATGACACGGTCTTCGATATTACCATTAGACTTCACAATACACTACATTTTTTTGTGGAAAAATCGCAGAAAACTCACAGGGAAGCAAGATACCTGTAAGCTACAGAAACCATGTTCATGTGTGCCACACGCTACCTTTCATAACTTCAATGAAACAACGTTCATTAGAAAGAAACGATGATTCGGGCAGGACCATTGAAGCTAGAATAGGGGATGAAATTGACTTGGTTGCTGCAGAGTCTAGGTATCACCACAAGTGTCACGTTTAGTTTTTTCGTTGAGAACCAGAAGATTTAAGGGATAATGTCAGGCGGCTTTGTCTTGGTTGGCCCGAAGACTGTGAAAAAAGTGCAGCTTTTGACATAGTAAGCAATCAACTTGAAGCAGAAGATGAATGCCAGTTTATACTTGTAGACATAGTAAGTCTAATGACAGATATTTTGCAAATAAAGCCAGGATATGACGTGAAATATCTGAAAAAGAAACTCATCAAACGCTATGGGAATAGAATAGTACTAACCGAGTGCAGCGGGTGGATAACGGGCCCGTCACGACATATTGGACCCCCCTAGTCAGTGGCTGGCTGACACGTCCGTATTCACCAGACATATGACCACAAATGACAAGTAACGGTAAATAGAAGCTTATATACAAGGATCGGGCAACCACCGATGCGGACACAATATTATCGACTAATAAGAATTCGCCACTTTAACATGCAGCACACACCGTTGAAGCGACTATAAAGAGACCTTGATATCATACATTTTGTCATTACAATTAATAATTGCGGCTAGTAAACATCATAATGAGTTTCTATGTGATGGAAAATGGGATAAATTCAGGTATGTATTAAATGCGTTTTGTATATTTTAATGGTTACTATTTTGCTTATTACGTATTTGGTGTAAAGCGGCATTTGTTCCTTTGATATACTTTCAAGAAAACGTACCTCCTCCACCTGCAGCGTTGGTGCCACTGGATAGCCTGGACCCCTTAGAGCTTTTTAGCGAGGACGGAATTTGCCTGGCGGATGGTGACTGGTCCATGGGTAATTAGCGTCCTGCTATAGATTTGAAAGTGATTGGCGAGTGGTTTTTTCCTACGATAGTAATTAATGTGTTTTTATTTAATTTCAGATTACTGGGATCCATATAGGCTGGATGCTGGCCTGAGAGATCACGAAGCGCCGGCAGTGGATTTAGCGGTCAACTATGTCTTTGATTTTAAGCGCGAGTTAGAACTGTATTGCGTGAAAGATGCAGAGATCCTACGGAAGGCCTGCCTGAAGTTTAGCGATATGCTTATGGAAAAAGCAAAGGTGGATCCCTTCAGAGAGGCGTGTACAATCGCAGGAGTGGCCATGTTGGTTTACCGCCGAGGTCATCTTAAAGAGAATACCATCGGTATCATCCCTAATGGTGGCTACCAGTGTGCAGACCAACAGTCGCACGTCGCCGTACAATGGCTCTGCTAGGGAGGCCCACCTACCCCAAACGATCGTCAGGAGAGGTTCGTGCTGTTTGTTCCGGGAAGTGAAAGGCAGTCCAACACAGTCTTGTGAGAGGGAGCCAATGCTCATTCTACGCCACGCTTCTGTCAGGAGAGCTTCGTGCTCCGTGTTCCCTCTGATGACGAGGGAGGAACGCCCGACACCGTGGACTGTCCCAATCCTAACAAATGAATAAAAAAACCTTTGGTCACAAATAAAAAAAAGCAAAGCGTATACTTAAATAACAAAAAAGCAATGAGCATACATAAATAACCAATAAAACAAGAAAATACAAGTACCAATATGTTTGGACAAGAACTAACATGTCTGAAAAGGGGGTCAAGAGGAGGGGAGGGTGGCGGGAGGGGAGGGGGAAAACCAACAGCCAATCAGAGAGCGAGAAGGCGTAGTCACGTGACCAAATTCAACCTATCAGAGCAGTGGGGCGACATGCCGTTACCGCTACTAGCCTTTCCTGGTGCATGCTATTTCTTAAAAATGTTTTGACACGTTTTAGAGTAGAAACATATTTTTCTCCTTCTGCCGTTATCATAGGAATTGTTACAATAATATTTTAAAGTTTTAAGCACTCTTCAAAAATTTCCCTTTAATTGTTTTCATTTATAAATGAGAACATATTTAAAGTTTCAGTCATATTTAGAAATTCATCCCTGCCCTAAATGATACTTAGCTCTGCGCATAGTATATTGCATCTAAAACTGGGTATGAATTTATTGTGAGCTCTAAATAGTTATCAGGAAACAACTTAGAATAACCAGAAAACTTATCTGGCAAAAACAAGCTTGCAGCAACAAGATTACCAGAAAAGTTGAATCAGAATTTTTGCTTGACAGATGATGACGTCACAAACATCTTTAGCCTCTCTATTACGAGTGTGGCTCTCATTTCGTCTCCAATTTATTTTATTTTCATCAAGATCATCAGTTACACCATTTTCGTTTTTAATTTTGGAAATTTCTTCTATGAATTTTTTTTTTACAAACGCTGGATAAGTTTATCTTTTTTGCAACTGGTTATACAATATATTCACATGAGGCATTATTTTATGAAAAAAAGTTAGCCAAAATATAAAACAATCCTTTAATGTTCTCTTAAGATCAGACGCCTGTTCAATTTCATCATATCAATATCATATCTCGTTTCTATTGTATCCATGCACTCGATAAGTTCTTGACTGTATTCGCAAACTGTGTTTACTGTTCTAGAATGAAAGTTCCATCTTGTAAGTGCTGATCATGGTAAACGTTTACCCACAACTTCATCTAAAATCGCTGTTCTCTTAGGGGAATTAGATTTTTTTTTACAAAATCCTCCTAAACTGGCGAAAAATATACGGACATTGCGATTAATTGAAGCTGAATTTGACATTATTAAATTTAGTTGATGTGAATGACAGTGAACATAAGCAGCGTTAGGATTGCTCTGCTTTATTTTAGCCTGAACACCATTGAGAAATCCACTCATTACTGAAGCACCGTCATATGCTTGTGATATTAATTTATGAGGCTATTTTTCTACATGTTGAGACCATTTTACAAAGACGCTGCGTCATTAAATGGAGGGTTTGTATAGCTCCAAATTCTTTCCACTGGTTTTCCATTTAATATATACCGGTAAATTATTACCATTTAAAAAAGTAGATAAGACATCAGTTGTTTCGTCAGCTATAACAGCAAAAAAAAAATGGCATTGTTAATTTCTTTTGGAATTTCTTCATGGCAAATTTCCAGCATGCATTGAAGTATTCCATTCTGAATTGAGCTCAAGGTGCCTTTAAAAAATGTAGCCTTTTCTAAATGCCCTTTCAAAGCATCATCCAACTCGGCACTGAAATTGACAACTCCACTAAATATCCCAGGGTTAAAAGACGAATCAGTTTCGTCATGACCTCTAAGCGCCAGTTCGAAAGCGTCTTAGAAGCGAATACAGTTTAGGACAATATTTAAAACATACCTATCAACCCTCCCCTGTGGTGGTAGCGTCCTTTCTCTATCCGACCAAAATATCACCACAGCGAGAGTGTTATACAAAGAGAAATATATTAATAAATCATCAGGGACCTTTAATGACCTCTACTCAATCCAACCAAACCCAGGTGTTCTTGTTTATTTTTACCAGGGAGTTAGAGTTAAAGTTAAATAAAATCAGGAGTAGTAACTATTAGGGCCTTTCGGCAATTTTATTTATAACTGGTAAATATTTGAATATATAACAATATAAGATGAAATAAGGTTGCGACTTCTACGCAACATATTATCATTACATAAATTGTCTCCAGTTGACCAAAAATATAATCAGAGTTAATTAATAACTGGTAAATATCTAAGTTTATAACTTTATAAGATAACACAAGGGTGCGAGCTCTACGCTAGATATTAGACATTTAATATTTAACATAAAATAAATTATCTCCAAATAATCAAAATTATAGTCAGAATTTATGAATAATTAATTATAGGGCGAGCAGTAAAGTCAGATTACAACATAAAAATATTGCTCTAATAATGTCCGTATTATACAATCTCTCAATAGAGGTTCTACAAGAAACATATAAGAGCTACCTTGAATTCAAATCTCAGAAGACTGTCTTGTCAATAAAGTACGTACAAAAAGCAGTTATAGAAATCTAGGCTGTTCCATGCCATTAACTCTCACTCTAACTACTTTATACCTACGAATAACATAAATTGTACGCCAGTGCGTAAAGGATTATTCCTCAGGCAAAACTTTAATAAACAATTTCAACGTAGAAAGGCAAATGGTCAACTAATACGTTAATCTCAACTGAACTAAATTAACCGCAATAAATACATGTTATAATGCAGTATCCGCGACTTCTGTATAATATAGAAACGTGCCAAAAAACCTAATATAAATTAAACTCAACTTCTTCCAGTACACAAAGAGGCGGCTACATATTTAAATATCAGTACGCAAAACCCTTCCCACTAACGTAATAGTTACAAAAAAGAAATATTATTTAAATCCCCAAAATTACAGCTACTTACATTCTAAGATGTTCCTTAGAACTATTGGCGTCAAAGAATACTGAGAGTCGCTGAGCACTTGCTTATATTCTGCTTGTAACAGCTGGAGAAATGAGGAGGGATTACATGACGTAAGCTGATGTCATTCACAGCAAATGAACGCTTAGATTACCTCATCAGCGCCTGCGCACAACGCTGTGAGGTAGTAGAAGATGGGGAGTGGGGGGTGGGTGGACACACTTAGGGCCAGTTTCATAGTCAAGTTTATTACGCCTCAAGTGCGGCGCTACACTAAATACAAGATGACACCTACCTAAACTCGAATGGAATGGACCGTTCTCGCCTAGGAAACTGGCCCAATACATTCTGGTTTAGGTAGGTGTCGTCATGTACTTAGTGTAGCGCCGCACTTGAGGCGTACTAAATTTGACTATGAAACTGGATACGAATAACATAAATTGTACGCCAGTGCGTAAAGGATTATTCCTCAGGCAAAACTTTAATAAACAATTTCAACGTAGAAAGGCAAATGGTCAACTAATACGTTAATCTCAACTGAACTAAATTAACCGCAATAAATACATGTTATAATGCAGTATCCGCGACTTCTGTATAATATAGAAACGTGCCAAAAAACCTAATATAAATTAAACTCAACTTCTTCCAGTACACAAAGAGGCGGCTACATATTTAAATATCAGTACGCAAAACCCTTCCCACTAACGTAATAGTTACAAAAAAGAAATATTATTTAAATCCCCAAAATTACAGCTACTTACATTCTAAGATGTTCCTTAGAACTATTGGCGTCAAAGAATACTGAGAGTCGCTGAGCACTTGCTTATATTCTGCTTGTAACAGCTGGAGAAATGAGGAGGGATTACATGACGTAAGCTGATGTCATTCACAGCAAATGAACGCTTAGATTACCTCATCAGCGCCTGCGCACAACGCTGTGAGGTAGTAGAAGATGGGGAGTGGGGGGTGGGTGGACACACTTAGGGCCAGTTTCATAGTCAAGTTTATTACGCCTCAAGTGCGGCGCTACACTAAATACAAGATGACACCTACCTAAACTCGAATGGAATGGACCGTTCTCGCCTAGGAAACTGGCCCAATACATTCTGGTTTAGGTAGGTGTCGTCATGTACTTAGTGTAGCGCCGCACTTGAGGCGTACTAAATTTGACTATGAAACTGGCCCTTAGCACTAGAGCTCCAACGAGCTCCACAAGGCCGTGCTTGCGCACCAACCACTACGTGGGTTTATTCCAGTGGACACACTGCACGTTCCCAACCGGCCCCAGATATTGTTTACTCTTAGTGGCGGTCACAGTCGTCGGTTGGCACGACTTCTTGCTTCGTATAGCCGTTAACTGGGGTAAGTGCTGGGTGTACTCTTGGTGGCGGAGGTTTGCTGGTTATAGTTTGTAGCCACGGTATACCTGTTCTTAGTCATTTTTTCATTGTGAAGCTCGATAGCTCTTTTGTAGCCAGAATCTAACTGAGATCGTATGTTGGTCTTGCCAATTATGCCAAATCTAAAGTATTGTTCTTATGTAACAATGATATTTCCGTATTTTTAATTCGTTCACTTAAATGCTTCAAATCAGTCATGCTTGGATTCGTCCAAGATAAGTCAACACCGAAGAGTAGACACGGAAAGCAGAACAATGCAATTTTTTTACATTACAACCACATAGCCATGGATGATTTTTGTCAGTTTCTACGTTGAATTTTCTAGTAAACTATTGACTTTTGTGGGTGGAACATCCCAATTTAAATGACCAAACTTTAGGATAAAAGTAGGGGCGTGGAAGGGAAAATCACTCCGCCCCTCAAATTGTTGCTTCATTGTTCTTTGGAAGGGGCGATCCAGTGAACCTAAAAGACTGACAAGTTAACTTGTGAAGCGTGTAGAACGCCTGTGCAAGATCTCTTATTGTGACGGGTTTAGCCCGTCACACTTTCACCTGTTCATTCCACCATGCATCTCTTAATAATTTTCCCACCCCCTCAAATCCACACATATCTTTCGTGAACTCAACTACAGCCTCTTTATGCTATTCCAAGCACTTTCTATATTATTATCATTTATTTCAACATTCCAATCATGTTATTGTAAAATTCGTTTGTCATACAACACAATTTCATCTTGCACTTTAACACTTTTATCATGCAATATTTCCACTCTCACTCTTACTTGCTTAGTACTCTTGAGATGCTTTCTCCAAAAATTCATACCTAATTCAACTACTGAGATTGCTAGGAAGTGATCCGTTTAACATTCAGCTCCAATCACGACTCTATTATTCTGTATTAGACTTTTAAGTCTTTCATCATACACCACAAAATTAATCATTGTTCTCAAATTGCCCCTTTGCTAAGTATACAAGTGAATATATTTGTGATTAAACCACGTGTTCGACACAAATAAACTTAATTTTTAAACAGAGACTCACTCATTCATTACCATTCACGTTCACCCTGTCATTATCATACCTTCCTAACACTCTTTCTAAAATCTCTCTTTTGTTTCGGACTCATCCATTCATATCTCCCAATAAGATTACTCTTTCACACGGTTCAAATGCATTCAAGACTTCATTGAGTTCATTCAAAACCTTAACTCTCACATTCTTGTCTTCACCCTCCTCCGGAGCATAAAGAGTGACCACCACAATTCTACAAACGCCTATTGTCAAACGTATCCAAAAAGTCTAGCTGCCACCAACTCATACCTTCTCACAAACATCTTAACGGCTTGGGTTAGGATTATCTACTCCCTGACTTCCCCTTACCCATTCTTACACACCTAACCATAGTGCCAGGCTACCATCACTTGCCATCAAAATATATTTCCCGTTCCACTTAGTTTCAAATAAACACAGATTATACATTTTATTTCCAATAATTTCCTCAAACAGTTCATTCTCTTTACCACACACTCCACTACTATTCCAAGTTCCAATAGTCCACGCTGTTGCCAACTTTTCAAATAGGCCCTTCAATACAAACCTAAGCTGGCCATTATATATTTGGTCATCCGAGGAAACCTGAAGCAATTGTACAGTTACTTTAAGTAACTATTTTAGAGTATACCAGGTTACTATCTTTGACTATCTTTAACCTATGATAGTATTCACTGCCTACGGTAAGAATGTTGCACCGACCGGTGTTGGCATATGTTAGCCAGTATACCACAAGTGCAACTGTTGCTCATTCTTAACCTCATTTGTACTGTTCCTAATAACCTGTATTCCTACAATAGAGACTGCCTTACCTGCCAGTATACCATTTCCCATGTCACTACCACTAGGTGGTAGTCAGTGCACCGAAACATCCATCTAAATCATTGAACTTACTAGGATTTATTAAAGAATGATCCTGAGCACGGGATTAATCCTGGATAGTTCAGTGGTAGAGATTTGGCATGCTAAAACAAAAGTCTCGCGTTCGCTTACCGTGTCCAGGTGTCATTTTTTAAATAATTTATATTAATTTAAATGTGGTCACCTCCCTATGGACAGTGTCGTAATTACAATATTTGGAACATGTGTATTGGTATTCATTGAAATTTTGCTTTAAAATCTCACTCTTATCTCTCCTACATATAAAACAAAGTTTCTGTCTGTTTGTCTGTTTCCTATGTTCTCTGGAACCACTTAAATGATTGCGATATAGTTTTTTATACTATGTAGATTTTTACCGGAAAGGTTTTGCTAAAAAAAATTAACCAAAACTATTGATTTTTTTAAAGATTTTGTATTCGTTTTAACGAATTCTCCTATTGAATGCGAAACTCATTATTTTTCTGTCCAACTTAATTTTCAAATCCAAAGAGAAATTAAAGAGTACATTTCAATAGTAAATCCATAGAGACATCGTATTTTTAGTTTAGTTGGTTGTTTTGAATTAAAAAAATGTATAATTTTAGAAAATATTCTAAACTAAGTAAGGAGTTATAAATATATGGTTAAGACTTAGAAACCCACTTAAGATTATAATAAAAAGTTGAAAGGCTGGATAAACATAAGAATTACTAGAAAAAATAATAAAAAATTATAAAAATTAATATTAGGTTAATAATGATTATATTTAAATAATGAAAAACGCGTTAAAAAAGATACAAGTATGAGATAAGTGATATAAAAAATGAATAAATTGATAGATTAAAATAAATCAATGTATATAACAATAGATAGTAAGTCAATTGGTGACCATCAGTCAAAATAAACACATACACAACATATTAAAATAATTAATATCAGATCGAAAACTTCTACGAGTACACACAGTTACAATCCATATAATGGAGATTGTTGTTACGGAATAAACTTTGAGAGGATAGTGTCTTTTAAGTTGCAAACATATTATGATAAAAGTTTTAGAGCGAAAAGCAATGATAAATGAGAATCCAAGTCTTAATGTTGTTCAGTCCCATACTCCTTGGGTTAGGTAATCAGCGTTTAAAAAACCCGATTAAATTCTGGCCGACATGTTTCGGTATAAAATACCATATTCATGGCCCTGCAAAAGGAAATGAAATTAATTAAAGACTATTCGAAAAACTGTTAAGTGAAAACTAGATAACAAACGTGAAAAAGGGGGAATATAAAGGTAAACAAACAAACTTACCAAAGTCGTCGTGCGGGACACAAGTTAATGTTACGACATCGATGTTGA
>CABFOV010001415.1:9429-30184 GCA_902141375.1 Timema poppense
TTTTTGACAAAGTATAATTTCTAGGGCCTAGCATTAATACAGTAGTGTTGGTACCTTAACGTTATATTATCCTAAGTGATTTTCTAGTTGAACATATTATTTTGTTCAACCAATTAAAACATATTTTATGGCTTAGTCTATTGTATAAAATTTGTAATTCCAAAACTTGTGCGTAACCCCATATACAAATCAATATTCAATGTATTATTATTGGTTTGGAACCAAAAGGTTTTCAATAAAATGACTAACCATTTTCAAAAATTTATCAGACGATTCCTTTGTATGCAAAATACAGGAAGTGGGTATTTAGGGCTGGGTAGAATTATAACAAACCTGCTGAAATTACATTCTTCTATTTTGGTGATGATGAAGCATTATCTTATTTATTTATTCGAGATATTAAATGAGCACTTTATGAACTGACTGATTATATCAGCAAACGAGAATTTCTATAAGCGAGAATGAAAGGGATTACCAATTTTGCTGAGAAAGGTATTTTCACGTAACTTCCAGGTTTCTTTTACATGCCACAATTGACATTGATACCAATGGCTTTACTTCCCCTCTGAAGAAAGTTGTTCTACGGATTTTTATCGCTCAAGAAAAATCCATTCATCCCAGCTGAGTTTGAACCCACGAACATCGGGTCCTGAGTCGTGCATTTTATCCCAAGACAGCCGAGGTCAACGAGCAACATCTTAATTTATTATTTATCTCAAATATTAAGTACTTTTAATGATCTTTACTAATAAATAAACGATTGTCTGACATTCTCTTTGAAAGTCATGGTTTTATTGAAGGAAAAAGTTAATAGTATGTATATTTTAAAATAATACTTCAAGCGGTACTGATTGTTAAAAAAAAAAAACTCTTGCCATCTCACGTGGGGGGATCCTCGAAATTTTAAACTTTTTTCCCATCAATGTGTGGATGTTGGGCTTTAAAACTAGTGCTATGATATTTCGGATGGCTATTTTCCTTTTCATGAGTAATCATTGTGTACACTCCTATGATCTACCAAACCTTGCACGTATTTGGCGCTGAAATTGAATATGTTTTTGAAATATATCACTATTATGAAAGACTACATATTTATTACACAAACCCTACATGCCAAATCTCCCCAAACTATGTCGAATTTCTAAAGTAAAATAGCGTATTTCTGTGGTGTTTATAGAAATAAAACTTCGGCCCCTTTGTATGTTGGTCCACTATAAGGTTTGAAACCTTCACAAAATCATTGATGGAGCCACATACGGCCTGAGAATAGAAATTAGTGTTTTCATGATTATTAATTTAATAGTTATAATTAGTTCTAAAGACTGTTCAATATAGGAATTGTTTTCTGAAAGGCCTGTTTACCTACCAGAAATATATTATATAGTAGGAAATTAATAGGAAAATAGACCTCTCAGAGAGTAGTTCCTACCGTGAATGGAGTATATATATATATTCATTTCCACACTTATTTTTCAAGTCTAGAAAAAATTTATCTTGAGATCTCTGAAAATGTTCACTTTTTTTTTTCAAGTCATTTCTTATAGTAATGACAATTTAGGCGCTTTGAAATCTCTTCCATGCATTTACTTTTTATTTAGCATCGCATCTTATTACCAGTTTAGGCTATACGCATATGTACTAATTATGCTAATGCGTTTGGTATGAGGAAGGTTGAATTTAGAGGAAGTTTACCTGCATTTGCGTTAAGGTAGACCACCCTTAGAACACCCGACCGGAATTCCAACCCCGATATCCCTGTCTGATTCTTCCCCACTACCTAATCTTTAAATTAAATACTAATTTCCTGATTGTTCGATAGGTACAAAAAAACCCTTGCCTCCAATCACACTTGACATACTATTTATACAAAACAGATGTAAACCATCGGACGTATTTAAAATTACAATACGCAGGTAGGTTAAGGGCATCTTTACCATTACATAGATTAACTAGAGCCCGGATTTTTATGGAATATAAGCCTACAAAATATGAACATAAATATGTAGCAAAATCAATTAAAATATGTAAAAATGTGAGAATATGTATCGTTAATAAATCATATATTATTGAAATAAAATCCATAGGAAGTAATAGAAAATCAATTTTCTATAAATACACATGTAGTTACTTTTTTTTTAGGAAGTTGTATTGCATTATTAGTTTGTTTTACACCATTTTTCTATCAACGGCGTATTCTTTCCCCTTTACACTACGAGAAACACCAGACCTTAAGCTATGTTACGGCAATTATATATAATCCACTCTGACGAGCCAGCATACCTGACTTGGACTTTGCTAACAGCTATCCCTTCACTGGATACATTACTTTATTATGAAATTACAGGTTACCTGAAGATAAGTGATGAATCATTTAGAAGTATTTTCCCTGAGAACAACATAAGCACAGTACCATGATAAAAAAAAAAGCACACGCAAATATGCAATTTTATATAAAATATTTGAAAATATGTAAAATTTTGTAAAATATTATAAATTAAAATTGAAAATACGGTCCCAAACTAATTCACTGACATTTTGCTTTTCATATTTTTAACTGACAGGATTAAAACACGTAATTACATAAAAATCCAGCCTCTACTCATAAGCCATGGGATACACTACGCGTCTTTGTACATACGCGAGTACTACTCAAGGAACCAAACTGAATGCAAATATTTAGGCGAGGGTTTGTGTTGATTATATTAAAATATTAAGTATACAATGACGTGTTTAAGGCTACTTTAAGCTAGTTTTATTTTATTTTTATAATAATTTTAATATATTTAATATATGCACTGTTCATGACAGGTATGCGCTTGAAGCAGTTTCGTTTCTTGTTATTTATCCACGCATGAGTACATCTTAAAGTATACTTTTCATTTAAAACATTTCTAAAGGTTTATTTTTTTACCATTTAGCACCCTAATAATAAGGTTTTGAGTCATAGCAATATAGTAAGAAAATTGCACTACACCAGCTGTTCTCAAACTGGGGTACGCGAGCAGCTCTCAAGGGAAAGTTGGCAAAATGACAAGGGACTTATAGAAAATAATAAATAATGGATTTTACCGTTATTTGATTATTTTCTCCCATCTTTTTCCACTATTTTCTGATGGCTTGAAACCGATTTCTGAGAATCCTCTACTCTACGTTAGCAGTTATCTTGATTATATTTAGAGTAATTTGAGCATATTTCCTGAACAGTCACGAATTGCTGACATACACTTTCTTTCTCAGTGCTATTACTCAAACTCGCAACGCAGTTGTATAGATGATGTTTATATATTAACTAGTTCCAATATATTTGTGTTTATACATTATATATCGGCCTATTCGTGACAATAATACTCAAACATATAATGTGTGTTAAAGTGGGGTTTCCAAACGAAATTATCTTGCTCGTATGTATGAAATGAAACAAGAAGGTAGAATTTTCCTCTCTGACAAGAAGAGTGAGTTTAGTGACAGATTTACAAATGACCAGTGACTCTGCAGGCTAGCTTTCGTGGCTGACTTATTTCAGCGACTGAATGAGCTGAATAAAGGTCTGCAGGGTAAATACACACACCCCTCACAGTTTATGGCAAAATACAAGTTTTCAAAAAGAAACTTCAATTTGCGACAAAAGAAGTTGTGAATGAACAACTGTAAATCTTTCCATCTTTAGAAAATTTCGTAGAAGAGAATGATCTTGAGCTTCATGATTATGTTGTCAACGACAGAAGAGATTGTCTGGGTTTGATTGAAGACTTTGAGGAACATTTTCCTGAGAATTTAGGAAGCGAGTTCTGGATGCGAGACCCTTTTCCTACAGTGGAAGACTCCAGTGTACCAAATTTATTTTCAACGAAAGAAATTATTGTAACTGTACTGTGATGAAACCCTCAAATCCAATCTCAAGAAAACTTCTTTGGCAGATCTTTTGCAGACCTTTGGTTGCAAAGGCTGAGCTAGCTTCCTCGTATCGCAGACTATGTCATCAAGTTTATGATGCCTTTCTCAACAACATATCTCTTAGAGTGTTTTTTCATCTATGGTGTACCTAAAGAGTAAACACCGCTATAGGCTATATTTGGAGCCGGACCTTCACTTGAAAAATTCAACAGGGTAACCAGACATCAAAAATAGTGCCAAACCATGCAGTCATACTCATCTCACTGACAAATTTGGGATTCATTATATATCAGCTCCAGAATTACAATTAAAAATTTTGATTTGAAAATATTGTGTTTAGATTTACTTTTTTTTGAACGAATTTGTGATGAAAATTTATAAAACTTTTCTACAGACTTTTTCTAGTAAAATTATATATTTTTAAACTTCATTACGATTCTCAATAAGAGATAATGTTAAGGCTATAACAGTAGGATTCTCTTTAAATAGCTTTGTCAGATTTGAAATATTTTGATTACAGATATTTTTTCCCAATAGAGTAAAACGATCAATAATATACTATGTGGTCATAATTTTTTTAAACCTGCATTTTTTTTTATCTTGGGGGGTACATTAAACTTATAGTCATGGCCAAGGGGTACAATCTAAAAAATATATATTTGAGAACCGCTTCATTACACTATAACAATGTGTGGAGGGGGCAGCCATTAAAGCACAGAATGGAGGACGTGGAAGTAGGCCTAAAATAATTGGACTTAAAGATTTAAACCAAAAGTAATTTGGCCTATAGTCATTTAAATCACTGCCTCATGAATGTTTGTGCCAAACTTCAGGAAATAATACTATGTGCAAGATTAAAAAATACACACTGAGAAGAAATGGGCATGCATGGAAGGCAATTTGGTTCTAGGAAGAGGAGATCCACTGAGGACAAATAAGTACAGTTATGAGAATCATAGATGAAACACGAGAAAAATACATAGTTGGGATGTTTGTTTCGTGGACATCTCGGGGGCATTTGACAATATATGGTGGCCGGCACTCTTCAAGACGCTTCAAGGAATAAGTTGTCCTGGAAAGCTACCACATCTTCCTAGACTACTGCAGGAATAAAATAGCTACGGTGAGGTATTCAGGAGTGTCCCTAAGCAAAGAACTGACAAAGGGGTGTCCCCAAGGGTTAGTAAACGGACCAGTGTTTTTAAATAATAGATTGTAGCCTGGGTTACGAGAAATAGAATCGATCCCTGGAATGGCGGGACTGGTGTCTTTAGCGGAGGATCTCTTGATCATAGTGGATGAAATGTCAAGACTAAAAATGTGAAACTAAGAGTGGCACCCACGAAGACTTCTTATATGCAGCTTGGGGGTACGCTCTTGAGGAATCCAAGTCCTAAGATAAACGGTCAAGTCATTAATTGGAGAAAAATGACGAGATACTTAAGTGTAGTGTAATAGTAGATGAAAACTTAATATCCAGACCCACATCTAACAAGTATGTGGCAAAGCCAAGAGACCCATTCACCAAATTATCAGCATCGGACAGAGGAAGTGTCATCCTCCAATGAATACAATTAAGATGTTCAATTCATGTGTCATTTTCCAATTTAAAGTATATATTCTTTAGATAGTGCTATAACCGTGATTATCATTTATAATAGCTTTGCTATTTAATCCCTCATGATATGCGCAATCGTACAGTTGTCATTTTACATTTGACAGCATAAATCCAACTACCGAGTCTAAGGTGGCTGCGTTATCTGATAGCTCGTGAGCTTAATTGATCACTCTTATGTAGATGACGATTTCCGCACGACCATCACAGGCCCTGACTCAAAATATGAGTGAAGAATAACTCTGGACACGGGATAACTCCTAGATAGCTTAGTGGTTAGAGCATTGGCGAACTATGCCAAAGGTCAAGGGTCTGATTCCAATGTTCATGTGTCATTTTTCAATTTAAAGAATATTATATTTAGATACGACTATAATCCTCATTAACAAATATAGTAGCTTAGTTATTAAATCCATTATTATTATTATTACTTCAATAAAATAATGTGTGAAATATACAGTGACTGGAAAAGTTGGAAATTGGCTCTGGAAAACCTGGAAAAGTCAAGGAATTTTAAAATATAGTTTGGCTGGACATCCTGTAGTACGAATCGGGCTACAGAGAATGTTAGGACATCAAAAGGTTCGTGGGTCGCGTATAGTCATGGATCGGGCCACACATGGCTCGCGTGCCGCGAGTTTTACACACCTGATATGAGGCGTTTCTCTTGAAATAGACTATATTTTAAATGATGAGGAGATTGAGGACCAAATTCCGGTTGGCTATACTGAGGGTGGCTTTTCCAAAAAGTGGTTTACCAATTTGCGTCCACACAAACGCTTATACACTTCCTCGAAACTCAACCTTATTCATGCCTAACACATTAGCGTAGTTAGTACATACAAGTATAGCCCGAATGGCTAGTAAGACGCGGTGCTAAAAGCACTAACACTAAAAAAATCTATTTTCTCACCGTTTTGTATACATGGAATGGATTTACACAAATGTCGCTGAACATGCAGATCTAACATTGGATCTACTTTAATAGTTGCCTTCTTGTGGACCGGTATTTCTGCAATAAAAATTGCCCAAGTATATAATTTTGTATCTAACAAATTAATTCCCTATACTATAAAAAATATTTTAAATTTTTATGCAATATTTTTGTATGTGTTAAAATTCTATAAACTTTCTAATATATTTAAAGAAACATCTTTTTTTTTACAATTATTGCACAATGGCTTTTTAATGTCATAAGAAATTGTTACACATTTGCTATTAATATATTTAAATTAATGAGAACTAAATAATTAGTTTAAGTTCCTTGACCACTTCATATGCGATTTTATTATGTACCTGCTTTGTATATGAAGTATGGTAAGTATTTTATCTTTAACTTTATCAATAATTTAAAATAATGTTACACTTAATTTTGATTTTGTATTAGCTTTTCGAATAAACACTTTTATATTACCTAGCTAAAAAAATAGATATTCCAATTTTTCCCAAAACATTTCAAGCATCCCATAAAGCCCCCGCTTCCATCTTCAATTCGATTGCCTTTTTGGTTGAAGGGCTGATTAAATATTTCGGCGCATCCCAAAGTGCGCATATCTCTGTTTCTCTTTTGCACTTTTCCCCCTTCGTTCCCTTTCTGGCGACTCGTGTGTGACGTCATAGAAAAGATCGATTATAGCTGCCTGGGGACCCGCCTCCCCTTGTCTTTACTTAAAACAGTTTCTGGATAGTCAAATTGTTCAGTTTTTGTAACAGTTTTTTTTTCAAACTATATTATATTAGATATTTGTTTATGGTTCAACCTTTCATACTATTGAAAAGTAATACAGCCATTGTATTACTAATCAAATTGTAAACACTAAGAAATGTAGTCGTGATAAAATAACAAACCTATTTGTATCGTCTTAGCACAACTTTTATTATGTTTTGATTAATGTTTTATTTGATTATTCATAGTCCTATGATTACTAGTGGAACTAGTAAAAAATACGTTTAAAAAAGTCTTATAGAGATTTCTTGTATCTTGAGGTTGGCACCAGAAGCGTACTGCAAGCATTGTTCGACGTTGCCAGATCGCTCTATAGGTAACTCCGGCAGCAAAGGGGCCAGGGCTTCCTAAAGTCATATTCTAATTTAGAAATTTGGGAGGATATTTGGGCCTCATTTTGGAGAAGGGCTTATAAGGTTTGGCAAAGCCATTGCTAGCTGACTGCAAAACTGGTAAACAAACTAGAATGTCTTTCGTGGACATTTAAAAATATATCTTTGAATAACTTTCGTTAACATGGTAATGAATATAACTCTAATCGGTACTAAATATCAGATTTTCTACTATTTTACATTTTAATACAACTAATTGTTAACATTCACTGACCTAGAAAATAACAAGTTTTTCATCCTATTGTATTTTTTTAAATTTATTAAAAATTAATTTATTTTTACTCGATAAATTGCACGGAGTTTAATTTGTGCTCTCCAACAAATTTTTAGATTGAGATTTTTTTTAAATTATTTCTGACAACACAATCAACGGGGACGAAATTTTTTTGACTTTATTATTATTATTTATTTTTTCAATGGAAGTAAAATTCAAATAATATAAATTATGAGCAGGAATATGAAAAGGAGAGGACAAAGTTCTTTTTTTTTTTTAATGCTATAAATAAAGCAAAAATTGAACTACAAAACTGTATTTTATGTCTTAAAATGTAGCCTAAAATCACGTTGAAATACCTACCTTTGCAAATTATAGGTAACCGCTGCCAAAATAGCTTAGCTAAGGAATTCGCGTTCACATTTAAATATACAGAGGACTTCAAAACTGTATGAAAATAATCTGAACTTTCTTAGTACAATGGAATACAATAATATAAAAATGTAATACAATCAGGGGCTATGGAAGCTCTTTGGAGTGGGGTGTGTGTGGGAGGGGCTGCTCATCTGAGAGGATCATCTTGGGGTTCTGCTCATGTAAAACTTTAGGCACTGGATGACTCTTAAAGTTTTTTTAATTAAATTTATTTTTGATGTATTTTATGCCTTTTGTCATAATGAATAATAGGAAAACGGTAGGAAGGGTGGACTAAAAAAATACGTACTTTTTTCGGTCAGCAATTAAGAATTGTACTATGTTTTTATTTTATATGTAATGATACTATCAGGTGATGGTGGTGGAATCTTATTTATCTAATGGAACTTATAGGGTTCTTTTAGAGCCTTGGCCCCCAAGCAAAAGGGGGGTTCGAGGCCCTCCTGCAGAGATATTTTGAAATTTGGATACCCCTATAAAAATATACGGAAACTACATTCCTCTAGAAGTTATTTGGAGTATTATTTTCTTAAAGTTTTTTATTTGGCTGCATTTATTAGATATTTAGGGTGACTCCCACTTGAACCCAAATTTTGGAAAATTAGATCCTTTTAAAACCTATTTTATGTGGTCTTCCCCTGTAAAATCTTGAAAATTTTATACCTTTAAAAGCTATTTGTGGTTGAATTTGACCAATTCTTTTTTAACTAGTTGGTTTTCATTAATTCAGAGCATCCTTCTCCCCCTTCGATCCAAATAATTATTTTTAACATTTTTGTGTGGTACGGGTCTTACTGCCTGACCAGGATATCCGCAACTTATAAAAGTGTTAGGATACTGTAAGTGAATGTTGTAACACTGTAACATATAGCAAGTTTGTTTGACATTTTAAAGAAAACTACACAATTTTAGACAGTTCGCGCTATTTATGAGTGGTGTGCAAGGAAAATTCCCTTAAAATATGTATTGTTAGCACGTTTAGAATTGATCCTGTGTCACTCGAAGGCAGATTGGCTTTAGGTAAAAATAAAAAGCTTGGGAAACTGTCAGATTCTCTACTTACCCACATCTTTTTAAAGCTTTAAAATAAATATAATATGTTAATCAAACTTGTTACATTTATCGTTGATTTTTAACTTGGTTTTAATGCAAGGAATAATTTCAGCTCTATATTCGAGAAAGTCATAGGGTGTTCCACCGCCACTCATACTATATAGAAAAGATAAAAATATTAATGCTTTAAATAAAGCACGAGTTAAAATATGAAAAAGGTTATTTCATATTACTATAGCTAAGATTCTTATTATTAAACCTAATTCACTCAAAGTAGATAAAGCAATATTTAAAACATATTAATAATTAGTACTCACTCCTGATGTGTATATATATCCCATTCCTGATGTGTGTATATATATATATATATATATATATATATATATATATATATAGCTAATCTATAAACCCCACCGAATTAATAAATAAACACCTGAAGTTAATATATATATATATACCACATATTACTACATGTTCGGGTTATGCGCTTATGTACTAATCACGCTAATGGTTTTAGAGAGAAGGAATTGGCAGTCTAGTCTACTGCAAGAGTAGCGCCTTAGACTATGCGGTCACCGAAGCGGGTATTTGCAGTGCAGCTACTAATGCATATGTTTATGACTTCCTGCATGAATATATGAACATAGTTTTAATAGCTTTTTTAACTCTCTGATGTTAATAATCCTACTACTATACCTTTTAAGACTAATAACAAACATCGACCCTCAATTCTCGCGTTCTTTCACTTTAAAATATTTTCTATCTTCTCAAGAGTAATCGCGAGCTACAATTTTAAACAGGGCTAATTTCTCCTAAAACTCTATCATATATATATATATATATATGTATTCATATATATTTATATGTATATATATACACACACACGTATTTAAAATAAATTAGGGTTGATACACTTTTAAGGATATTGACTCCCAGTATTTTATGTATGAAAAGCTATAAATAAAAATTCTCAATACTTTCATAGTTTTTTTTATTAAATTCTTGTCAAAAAACTGCATGAATGATAAGGTTTAGCTCGAAGATTGTCTCACCATGTGAGCTACTCAACGTAATAGAAATACGAGTAAATCTTTGTACAGTTTTTCGGAACAAAATCTCAGGGACCATCTTCAACTAAAGTTTTGTGACATAACTGTTAAATCTAATTAATAATTAAAATTACCAAGCTTAAGGTGATAGGTGTTTATAATGGATATTTATATTCTTACTGTCTCTCGACCCCTAGAATAGAAAAGTATTGTGATCTTCAAAAAAATCGGACTCAAAATTAGAATGAATGTTGACGTATCATAATACTCTGAACCCGAAAAAGAGGTTTTCACGAAGCCTTTTGACTGTATCTTGGACTTGAGCCGAAATCATTTCATTGATCTGTCTAAAGCTTGGTATATAGGCCTATAATTTTAGTAAGTACCCCAAAGATTTTTTTAATTTATATATTAAACCCTAAAATTAAGGGTAGTTTATTGAGCGGCAAAAAGAGATAATATCGATTTTATTAAAATCCGCTCTATCAATTTTGATTACATTTTGTATCTAGGCATTTTTCAAAATTACAAACATAATGGAAATTCTTTTTTCCCCATTAAAATGACTTTAATGTTAATTTTAAAGGGACGCGTAAATTTCTAATTTTAATCATATCTTCACAACTATTTGAGATACGAATTAACTTATTAATGTAAAGTTGTACTGTTGAAATAAAAATACTATAATTTGAAATAATTTGTTTATAAAACCAATAGTTTCTGAGCTATAAGCAAACATCGATATTTTTATAGACCCCTTGGAAATATGAAATTGATTATGTTTTTTGGTAGACAGTGATGTTCGTCTTTTCTCAATTTTTTAGTAACAGCGTATCTTATTCCATTTAAGATATTTGGTGGAGTGTTTCTGCAACAATGTGTATTCTTTCATATCACAAATCTTATTAAGTTTTAGTTAATTCATATATTTTAAGACACCGGTGCGGTGCAAAATGCCATTAATTTTTGTTAAATGATTCAACTTGACAAATACGGATTGTCCATATTGGGTCAGTAAGTTAAATAATAATTTAAATATGTATATATTGGTGACCTGGCGGTCTAGAGGTAAGGTGTCAGACTTCTATGCTGGCGGCCAGGGTTCAATCCTCGGTCCCGGCACAGATTTAATATGATTACCAAACCCTTCCTTCACCTCTGACAAGACGACATCTTGTGAATGTGAGGAATGCCAGGCCTCCACCGTGGTTCGGATTCCACGTTCCTTCATTTCATCTCACAATCACCCTACCATTTCACATTAGCGTAAGTGCGTATAACCCGAATGGGTAGTAAGACGCGGTGCTAATAATAATAATAATAAATATGTATATACATATGTTTCGAGTATACAATTGAAATATTGAGGGGGATTAAGATAGTCCTAGCTCCCAATAATATAAACGGGGGTGGGGGCTTTGAGCACCCCCAGCCCTTCCGGTTCCGAAGATATACACATGGAAGACTCATGAACCAACCGCACCTACGTCTACCTAGAACTACCTTCACAGAAATTGAGAAAATTATCTTGTAGCTGAAACCAAATAAGTCACCCGCCTTTGATAGCTATACATGAAACATAGAAGAGAGGACCGAACTTAACACGGACAAGAGTATATAAATAAATACCTTGGTAAAAAAAAGGCACCCTCTCCAAAAAATGAAATGATTTTTTAAATGTGGAAATCACTTGAACTGCCAACATGTGTTACAAATCAACAGTTTACTGAAATAAATTCGATACATTAAACCAAGGGCAGTATGGATTATCACCAAAAAAAATACCTACATGTATTCTGAAACCTTTTATATCGAATTTACAACAAAACCCTATACAGCAATATGAAATTACACTATTTATTGACTTTAAAAAGTGTTTGGCATTAATTAAGACCTTATTGGCTATTACTAAGAAGAAGCTTACTAAACATTATGGGAATAGCGGTTAATTTAGCTGATATATTACCCTATATACAGACTGTATAAATTAGTACACAAAATATGAAATTAAAATTTAAAAAATGGGAAAACAACCAAGTTAAATATTGGGACTAAATATCTATACAATTTACGTAAGTAAAAGTATAACACAAATAAATCATGAACACATTTAACATTTTACATATAATTTTGGTTTACTAATATATTATGCATGTTTTAAAAGTTTTTTTTATAATTGTAATTTTATTTGATTTCTACCACTGATAATTTTTTTATTTAAAAAAATCTATTTTTAATGTAAGTGTTTTAATACGGTTTGGCTTATTCCTATATATTTTATTTGACTGACTTTCTTTTATTTAATTTTGTATTCCAACTGAATGGCATTCATAATATAAAAATATGTAGCCTTAACTATATTTTGTTCTACCTGTAAAGCGAAAATAAATCGTATTACACAATTGCACTAGCTTTCTCTTATTGTGTATTATAGCTTGTAAGAACATTTTTTAACATATATTTTCTGTAAATTACCCATTAGTAAATTTTACTCACAAAAACAAACGTCACAATAAACAACACAGAAAAAACTCTTGACTTATAAACTTTAATCCAAATTGTTCATATAGTTCTAACGAAATTAAAATTTCCAAAAATAACTTAATTGTGAACTACCCTAAAATTATTTGGCATTAATAAAAATTAAAAACATATTCTAATTTATTATGAAAAACTATTTCCAAATACCCATTTTGAACTCACTATATTAGGTTGATTTCAAAAAATTTCAGATTTTCTAATTAGTACATAAGCATATAACCTTAAAATTTAGTAAGACGTGGTGCAAAAAAAAAGTTATTTTAGTAAAACAATAAGAAAAGGAAGTACCGTCTAAAAGTGAACCTATAGAAGACTACCAGCAATTATAGCAAGTAGTAATGATACAACCCGCCTCGGTGGTGTAGTTGGCTAACGCGCTAGTCGTGTTGAGCTCGACTGCTGAGGACGGGGAGATCGAGTTTCGAATCTCGGTCGGGTGAACTGGGGGAGGTTTTCCCTAAGTGGTTTTCCACTCCCCCTCCACGCAAATGCGGGTTCACTTCCTCTAATTCAACCTTCCCAATTCATAATCTATTAGCGTAATTAGTACTTAAAAGCGTATAAACCGAACGGGTAGTAAGACGCGTAAAAATAAAATAAAAAAAGTAATGACACAACTTTTTTAATTACTTTATTTAATAATGAGGGTTGTTTATTATCTTTTATCAAAATAAATTATATAATATAATTTGTGAAGTTGCCTATCAAATGGTATACAGTACTTATAAAGATATCCAAACGAGTAGCTTTTCAAATGATTCAGTAAAGATTTCATTAGTTAAATGAAACCGAAGTTAAAGCTTGCTGTCAAGAGTTGGAAAACCATCTGTCGCTGACTTTTTTCCCAGTCGACCGCCTTTCAAAAGATGTACATATCCTAATTGTTTTATTACTGAAACTGTTATGCTGAATGACCAACTTGCTGAAGATTTACTATTTTATTGTATTCCTTTTCAACACTTTAGTGCGCCTACATTAGTGGGTGAGTTTAGTTTTGAGTCTAGGTATGCATTGAAAGTGTGAAAACGATTTAACAGTTTTTTTTCCTTTTGTGTAATGAGTGACTATACTTTAAAATCTAACTGCAAGACTAACTATATCAATATTTAGTGACCAGGATAAACCTTGTTCTCCTCACATTGCCTAAAACAACTATGCAATGTTTTTTAGAGATGACGGTTTAAAAGTTCTCTGAAGTAGGTATATGCCGTTTGATTTGACAGTGGCCTGGTGAGAACATAAATCTGTTGCCATACTGTTACTTCTGTTTAACTAAGATATCCGGAATTTCCTTGAAATTAAATATAGTATATCATATACATTTAATACCTTCCACCATAGGAATAGTCCTTTATACCCGCTTTGGTGGCTGCATCGTATAAGGTGCTACTCTAGCAGTAGACTAGACTGCCGATGATAGGGAGATATAGGTTCGAATCTTGGTCGGGTGTACTTAGGACGGTTTTCCTCAAAATGATTTTCCACTCTCCCTACACGCAAATGCGAGTACACTTCCTCTAAATTTTACCTTACTCACCCCTAAAATAATTAGCTCAGTTATTACATAATGCATAATCAGAACAGGTAGTAAGCTGCGGTGCTACGAAAAAAAAGTCCTACAGTCAAGAGGTGCCAGTTCCTGCCAATGATAATGAGCTAATCTGGAACAGAACATCAGTGATCCAGACTTTAAGCCTTCTACATATAATGGGTGACATCTTTATCTCCCAAGGTGAGGTCAATGACTTATTAGGAGACACGCTAGAGTCCAGCTGAAGTTTCGAAAGAAAAATTCAGCACCAATGCTGATTGCAATAAGGCCTCGCAATACTTCAAATACACCATGCTAACTAGAGCAGTCTGTAAAGGTATTTCAGAACACTCCCAATAAGGGAAGGGAGTCTAGTTCATGTGCTATTGTATCTATTTTAGAACGTCTAACTACCATTTTCCACAGCTTTAACCAACCTTTTCTCCCCTACTACAACCTTTCCACTATTTTCTTATTTTAGTGGCAGCGAGCCTAATTTAAATGGATGTTTGACTCAACAGACTACCTCTTTTCAAACCATTCCTAATTGTTGGTGCATACTGTGTGCCTTTGGGTTTGAAATCCTTGAGACATGTGAATTTTTATGTAGTGTGTGGCTTTAGATGCATTATATAAAAATAAATATGTATGGTATGAAATGGATATTATACTTCATAAACATGAAGCAAGCTTTATTTCAGAGAAAACTTCCCTTTGAGCCTGTTAATAAAACAGATAAAATGGAAACTGAAATATCTGGAAATTCTAACGTTAACTAATAGCTGTGTGAGGACCACATAACCATAATTAGTGCTCGTGCTACTGATTTATTTCATTTTTCCTCTTTTAAAATAGACACCAGAGCTTACATTCGGGCAGGAAAAAGAGTGGTTGAAATATAAATCGAAACACGTATGGCTGATGCATGAAAAAGCAAAGCCTAGTTGTACTACATTCTTTTCTGTTAACATTATAGGAATGTACAAGACATAGTCCTTAGATTGAGCGCTAAGAGGGTGCATTGTTTGTACACTCACAGTGACAATAAAAGGTAGCAGTAATTGAAGATTTTGAAACAAAAATACATGCCTATGAAAACTACCAGGTTTATAACAAATCACCTATGTAAAATATTATTTTATGCACAAGAACACAATTTGGAAAGACAAACCGTACATAATATTAGTTTCCAACAAGTTAAAACAGTTAAAATCTTTAGCACAGCTTATTACTCTGCTGAGAATGTTACTCCATATTCTGACTATACCCCTTTATTGGAACTAAAAAAAAAAAAAGTTTAGATATTGTTAACACACACTATTCTCGTTTTAATACAACGCAAATTAGTGACCATGTAGCACAGCCATTTAGAAAGTAAATTATATCCAAAAGAGTAAATGAAGAGAGGAACTGATCACTTATATTGATGAGTCCACAAGTTTAAATTAACTTTCTACACTCATTATTTAGATTATAGCTACAATATTAAATACCAAAGATCACAAACCATCAAAAATGTATTCTTATTGTATCTTCAGTCACACGGACTTACTAAAAAATATTTCAAAATAAATCTAGTTTAATTGCATATAATGGTGTTACAGTAATGTGATGTTAGTCGGGTGGTCAGGAGTGGCAACAATGCTCTCTGAGAAATTTCCTAGCATTTTAATTTGACATTGAATCATGGATTGTTTCTAGCATTCATAAACACCATTGATAATTTTAATGCAACTAATCATTTCAAAGCGTTTATGAACACATCATATACGTTATTTAGCCAATCTCTTATGAACACAAAATAATTTCTGTCATATCAATATTAGGAGTTGACTAAATAAAATTGGCCGAGGTGGTTTTCTCGCAGTTTTCGAACAGTTAAGTCCGTTTAAAAAATACTTCTACCAGGTATTAGGCCTTATATTTTACTTTAAGGATTAAGTCAATGATCCAACACAAAATGCCAATGAAAGATTAAAATGTTTGGGGATGTTTAACTAAACGAGCTCAAAAGGTTTTCTGTGTGATATGACGTACTTGAATAACTAATTTATCTTTCAGAAGAATATTGCAAGGGAAATAACATATTCTGACAAAGGCTGATTAGCTGATACCTAGTACAGTAAGAATGATCGAATCAATTAAATCCAGACCAGATGAAACAGTAAAATAAAGTATCAAAGCAGCTGTGAGTGGGTAATTTCAAGGCATGGATCCTACTGACGAGCCGTAACATCAATATTTAAATAGGTTGCATTTCTTTAGAGCAGCATTATGTACTATTTAATAGTTGATGTTTCACAATCATTCCAGGCCATGGAGTGAAAAAAGGACTGTGACCTATGTGAAGGAGAATATTTTAAACTTCTTAAGGATTTTGATTACTGAACTGGAGCTTGGTGCCGAAGAACATGGAAGTGACAAATGTCGAGGACTCCACAAGAAACCCGTTGCATCCGCTTCAGAACTGAAATGAAAATATTATTTATTATTATTATTATTATTATTATTCAAAGAAATTTTGTCGTTGCGTGCTATGATAAATACTTTAGTAACCGTATTTATTATGATTATGACAGAATTCGAAACCTCTTAGGGCTCCAAACTCTCTTCTCGCGTGGACTTTATTGTGATTCCCTTTTTGTTTTTAATATATTCAATAGCAAAATTTATTGCAAATTTGCCCTTGATCATGTAGGCATTCATATCCCTTCTCGGGCTTTTCGTAATCCAAAATTATTTTTTCTCAATAGCTCTTATAAGGTAAGCCTTATATAGGTCGTTGTATCCAATAGCGACAATTCTAGATTTGTCGAATTCGACTTTTATCATAAAATAAAAGCTAAACTCAGAGAGTTATTTAAGGAAATACCTTATCAATAAATTATCACTAAGAGGTTCTGCCTATATCTATATCTAAATTTTACAATATTCTTATTTATTTTTTGCATATTGTTACTGCTTTTAACCACTCTTTAGATTTTAGTTATTATTGCTATTTTTTATTATTATCATTTTTAATTACTATTTTTGTAACTATTAATCATTATATAATATTATTTAGCCATTTTTGTTTATCTTATTTTCTAGTGTAAATACATGTATTTGTATGGTACTTGTGTACTTTCAGTGCTGGCCTGTTATTGATCCTACGACTGTTGGCCAGCACTATAATAAAGAAAATTGAAATTGGAAATTATTATTTTTATTATTATTATTTTTATTATTATTATTATTATTATTATTATTATTATTATTATTATAACCGCGTTTTCCTAACCGTTCGGGTTACAAAATTAATATAAATGTTTTTAATGGATTTATAGACTACGTTGACTGTGGAGGAAGATGTATTCCAGAGTCTCTTAAACAGAGGATAGATTGCTTAAAATCACTTCCTTGTAGTTATTTTGAGGTTGGACGTGGTTTAAATGTAATGCTCTTAATATTTACTCCATTATACCATTATAATCTTATACATCATTTTACATAATTAATGTTCACCAAATTAAATGGTCCTTCTTTGAAGCAATAGGATCCACTACCATGCATTCAGATCGTGTTGCTCTATCATCGATCAACTGAGGAGACAAAATTACATCATGTGATGTTCCTGAGCATAGCAGAAATAAATTCTGGTTATTGCTTTAATAGCTCTCATAAGATGAAGAGATTGAGTTACATTACCACTAGTTATATATTTTATTTTTGTAATTCTAAAACCATTAAAATATATTCTTAACTTTTAAACGTTAAATTGATAATCTAATTTCCACTTAGCATGCTTACATATTGAACTTACATAAGCTGTTTCAAATTAGGAGAATGGACCCCCTCCCCCCCGCCCCCCGACTATACCAGTGTATAATGATAAGTATTTTGATTCAAATGATGGTTTTCTTTACTGTGCAAATATTATAATACCAATGAGTAGAAACTTTTATCTTTAATCGCCGAGGGTGACCTGGTGGTCTAGGGGTAAGGTGTAGGAATAATATTTTAGCACCACGTCTTACTACCCGTTCGGGTTATACGATTTAAGAACTAATTACTCTAATGGATTAGGAATTGGGAAGGTTGAATTAGAGGAAGTGAACCCGCATTTAAGTGGAGGGAGAGTGGAAAACCATTTAGGAAAACCACCCCCAGTTCACCCGATCGAGATTCGAACCTCGATCTCCCCGTCCTCACCAGTCGAGCTCAACACGACAAGCGCGTTAGCCAACTACGCCACTGAGGCGGGTAAGGTGTAGGACTTCTGTGCTGTGTTCCCGGGGCTTAATCCTCGGTCCCGGCATAGATTTATCTGATTGCCAAACCCTTCCTTCACCTCTGAAAAGACGTGTATTAATCACAATTTGTGAATGTGTGGAATGCCAGGCCTCCACCATGGTTCGGATTCCACGTTAAACTGTAGGTCCTTCATTTCATCTCACAATCACCCCACCATTACACATTAGCGTAAGTGCGTATAAGCCGAACGGGTAGCCAGACGCGGTGCTAATAATAATTTAATCACCGCGTCTTACTGTATTTTGTTCAGGTTATATGCATTAATAATAATTACTCTAATGGGGCAGGGATGAGGAACTAAGCATCTTAGATGTCATCTACTTGCATTTGTGGGTAAGAAGAAGTAGTGGAAAACCATTCATGGAAAACATCCTCATTAATTATAGATGACCGGGATTTGAACCCTGATATCCCCGTCTTCATCAGGCTGTTCTAACTCATAAGTGATGCCTTACACAACGGTTTGACAAATTCAGGGGGTGTGGGCGCTAATTTTTAAATGTTAAATCATTGCTTTACGAGTCACCCAGATTAAAAATTGGTCGAATCGTGTACTGGCTATTATTGTAATTTGTACATTGACACTGCCATGATACCTGATATACAAATGGGGGCTGGCTTTGTGGTCTGGATCAATATTTTGTTATATAAATAATGTACTAAAATTAACTTCTATTAACTTTTAAATGCTATGAAACACAAGGCTGTCTATTTTTCAATCGACGGTCAAACTACGAAAAGAAATTGCATTTACTTTATTCGGTAATTTGTGTAATGTTTTGTGAATACCCTGTCACTTCCGTTTTAATCCGGTCATCAAGATGATAATCTGTGAGTCTACTAAGTATTTGTTGCTTCCTCTTTTCCTTAACAGGTGAAAATATGAATCACACAACAAGATAGAGCGAAACAAGGACTCCGATATTGTGATTTAAATTACTTAAAAAAAAATCATCGCATGAGCTACCATAAATGTCGCTACGAGCTACAGGTATCTTGGGTATCTCGCGATCGACGGTTTGGCGACCCCTGCTTTAGACTATTCGGCCACTGAAGCGGGTAGTAGACTCTTTTCATTGATTCATTAAAGTTTATTATAGTCTAAAAGCATCAGATCTTCTTCTCAATGTCAACAAGCATCCCTCCATGCAAATTTACTGTGCAGTGATCACGAAGGAAACATATGAATACATTAAAAACCTACTTGACAAAATTAACTACTACAAGCACTGTTATAATATATCGTCACCCTTATACCAAAAGCACGTATGTGCATTTTTGGTTTTTTTTTACCTATATTTTTTCAAGTTGTTAGTCGATATTTCATATATCAAAAGCACAAACTATTTCTAAAATTCTAAATAGCTTAAATTTTGATCCAAACTTAATTTTTACTATTAAACGTCATTAAAAATTGGAACTTTATAACGTTTTGCTTATAACATCAATTTTGCACATACATGTCTTTGGCAAAAGGGCGACGATATTATGTGGCCACTTGAAAGTTATAGCAATCATTTTAGGCGTACAATTAGGAAATAAAAGGTATTGATACTTTAGTGTTGAATGGGATAGCCTAGTCATGGACAAGCAATAATGAGTGATACACTGGAAAAAACGTGAAAAACTAACCTCATGCGAAATAAAGTTGTTCACGAGCCGTTAGTTGATGTTGCAAAAGTAATCTTACCACCACTTCAAATAAAACTTAGTTTAGTGAAAATGATTGTCAAAGTCATGGAAAAGGATGACCCCCTTGTTTTTACGTCTTCAGTAGAATTTCCCCCACTTGAGTGGGGAAAAGTTGAAAAAGAGAATTTTTGGTGAATCACGGGTAAAGAAACTTGCCACGGATAAAACTTTTTATTCTACTCTGAATAACGTTGAACTAGCAGTTTGGACAACATTCAAAGATGTCTTCAGAAATTTCTTGCAATACTATATAGCATCATCTACCAGAAAATTTTGGTAATATTCCGTTTTCTAGCATATAAATCCGGGGGGGGGGGGGG